>JALBCR010003738.1:0-200000 GCA_030710515.1 Abscondita cerata | reverse complement strand
TTCTTTTTTTTTTTTTTTTTTTAAAAACCTTTTTTTTTTTTTCCCCTTTTTTTTTAAATAAAAATACTACAAAACCCCTTTTTTTTTTTTTTTCTTTTTTTTTTTTTTTCCTTTTTTTTTTTTTTTTTTAATATTTTTTAATTACCAAACCTTTTTCAACTTTTTTTTTTTTTTTTTTTTTTTTTCTTCACTTTATTTTTAAAAAATTTTTTTTTTTTTTCCCCCCCCCCCCCCCAATTTTTTAACCTTTCCCCCTTCCTTTTTTTATAATTTTTTAAAAACCCTTTTCTTTTTCCTCCAACTTTTTTTCCTCCTTTTTTTCTTAATTCCCCTTTTTCCTTTTTTTTTTTTATTTTTACTAATTTTTTTTTTCTTTCCCCCTTTTTTTTCCATCTTTTTCTTTTTTTTTTCCCCCTTTTTCCCCCCTCCCTTTCCCTCCCCCTTCCCCCCCCCCCCCCCCCCCCCACACGAGAGGGGACTAACTATGGCAAGAATCACTATGACTCTTTTCGTAATTGCGTAGACTGACTTGACGTGGTGGCGTCAAGTCCAGATCAGTGGACGTCCAGGAACTTTAAGGATTTTAGAAGAAAATGAAGTTTCAAGAGCTGTAGCTCAGGTCCTAATTCCTATTTCGGTGACAAAAATCAAGATCAAATTAAAAATCTTAAAATGTCTACATGCATTGATTCCGATAGAGTGAAGGTGGATCATTACCGTAGTGGGACATTGTACATTTTTAATATTGTATTGTGATCTAAGTGTTATGTATGATGCCCCAGAAGATCAGTATAAATCTGTATAGTGTACTGACAAAACCGTGTGCAATTGTGGATCAGTTCGTCTTGGCATAGTTTAGAAAAACCACTAAAACCTAAACATGCCAACACTTAACTACCTTAGTATTCGTATGTAATAATATCAATTAAGTGTGTAAACATTATAGAAAGTAAATAAGAACATAAAATATAACAGCACAGCCATTGAATGACGACATATAATGAACCGGGATGTGGAAGATGAGTAGTACAGTGCTTCTGCTAAAGAAAAGTTAAAACGGGAAGCTAGTCGACAACTACCGACTATTGACTATCTCTTTGCAAGTATGCCGCATTTAAAAAAGAAGTTGTAAAACCACGTGGAATTCACCCCAAAGAAAAATGATTCGTGCCAGAAGCTGGGTGCTTCAATAACGTCCACATTCTAAGCGAGCTGCCGCGGCACTCAAAAGTCCCAAGTCAGACCTTTACTACGTCAAAAAGATTTGCTATAGCAGGTGATACGCATTGTAGACAATATATGTCTGAATGTGTCGACGGAAATAAAATGCGGTCAAGGTAATAAAGTGAAGGGCACTTTTCAGAGAAGGGTAAAGCAAAAAAACTCCTTATGTCAACTACACTTTAACGCAGTTTTAGAACTTGTACTGCTTCACCTGGAAACAACCGAAGATACAACAGACGCCAGCTTCCGGCCTTTGTAGACTATTTAATACTAGTTTCAGATACAGTATCATAAGCACAGCATTAGCTCAGATTAATGCAGCAGTACTTAAAGGGGCTAGGTATGACCACGCCGGCGCAAAATTGCCCTTGCTTCCAGGTAAAACCGACCAAAGACTCTTGGTAGCTGAGCGATCTAAGGTTGAAATTACGCAAGAAAGAAGCTGCACATTATCTGCTAGTTGGCAACCTCTTTAAATATCTGAGAGTGGAAATATCTACTTGTTTAGGAATTAAGATTCAGAGCCTGCCACGGCACTTGATTTGAATTGCACCCAACCGTCGTAAGTTCTGAAAATTGGAGAAAAATTTACAGACAAGTGGATCTTTAATAAAAATGTATTCGAAACTAAAATTTAGAATTGAACGTGGTACTGAATGTCGAAGAAACACCACAAACGCCAGTTCGTAAAATTGCACGTAGCACTAACACATCTGTTAGTCTAGTTCATCACATTTTGAGAAAACATAATATAAGGTACATTATATCTTATTACTTAGAATATTCATTTACTTTTAATAATTCATTAGGTAAACCTAGTTCAACATTTACAACCGAATGATACTGCAAAACGACTAACCTTCTCAAATTGGTTTTTAAACTCATACCAAGAAAATCCTAATTTTTCCATGAAAATCCTGTGGTACGACGAATGCACCTTTAACAACAATGGAATATTTAATCGAAATAAACATTATTGCTGAAGCAACGAAAACCCAAGAAAGCGCAATTTTCAGGGAAGATTTGGAGTTAATTTTTGGTTCGGCATCCTTGGGTTAAATATTTTGGGCCCATTTCTTATTGACGGCACCCTAACAACCGAGCGTTATATCCGTCTCCTCTCTAACGACTTCACCACACACCTTGATGAACTACCACTGATTGTGAGGCAGAATATGTTGTTTCAGCAAGACGGTGCTTCTGCCCATAACGTCAGTCAGACTAGACATTGTTTGAACCAAATGTTTGAATAGAATTGGATAGGTACTTACGGCCCAGTTCCGTGGTGTCTTCGTTCTCTCGATATAACCCCGCTTAACTTTTTTCTGTGGAGAGATTTAATAGACAAAGTACCGAAGGACCGAATTAGACAGGTTATCTTTAATATTCGTGAAGATGTGCTAATCCGGGTAGTAAATAGTGTGTGCAAACGATGACAGTTATGCATAGACAACAATGGCTTGCAGTTTGAACATTAATTTGTTTTAGTTAAGTTTTATTAACATTGTAGTAGTTTCAATTCTCTTGACATGCAATTAAACAAGTGTTTTTAATGTTAATTGATTATGAGTAATTATGGTTTTGTTTACATGGCCTACTACCTCAAACAAGTTTTTTTAATTTTTTGAAAAATGTTATTATAGTAACCCTATTAAATGTTTTGACAAATGAAAAGTACTTAAAATTCTCTACAAGAAAAAGTAAAAAAATAATATTCTTTAATTTAAAAAAAATTTCGATGACGTTACCACAAACAAATAAAGGCGATTAAAAAACATTGCGTTTTGCCAAGTTGTAGCTAAGAGTGTCCCATTTAATGATATGTATGATTTGTTGATGGTTAGATTACAAATAAAGTCGCTATGCTTTTGGGCCCTTTTTGTAGAACGGACTGTATACCACCTACCACAATCTTCCGCTAATGGGTTGCTTAATTGTGGTATCGGAGACGGGAGATTAGTCTGTCGAAGTTAGAAACTATACTCACTTCGGCAACCCTGAATGCTATTTTGACTTTGTGTCCAGACAAATCCAGTGATCCAAGCTCTTGCGGAAGGCTCACGTTTACTCAACCGCCTTGAACATACGGCCAAGATTATACGTATCAATTAGCCTTGTACAAAAGAGAATGTACGCAACTACAAAAGAAAGGCAAAAAAAAAGAGCTTAAGAACCTCTCTCAAGGTAAGTCGGTTGCGGCGCTCATCGGAGTTAAACTATCAAACTCCTGGTTTATGCAACCTTACCTGCTTAAGACATGTAGGCAAATAACTACCTTGAAAAAAGACAGTGAATTAATATGCAGACACGGTTGTGCCTCAAGGGCGCTATTTCTTGCAGAAGATGTAAAGCTCAGAAGGAGACACTAGACTACATCATCGGGAAGTGCTCATACACCAAACCCAGCAGAATACGCTGCCAAAATGAGATTTGCGACCTCATTGTAGAACACGTTACAAAGCAGCAGCCCAAAGTAGCAGTAACGAGGAAATCTCAAACCCGACCTGGTATTGCGGAGCAGAAAGGGGTCTTCGTGATTGATTTGACGGTCCTCCATAAAGATAATGATTTTCTTATTCATAGGCGATAGGAGAAGCTGGATAAATATAACCAACTGCCTGATTCCGATGCTCCGAGTATCACCGACAAGAAGACGCTATTAACGATGTCCTTAATAGAGCACCGTAGTTCTATTAAAACTTACCACTACTACAAAGTTCCCCTTTACCCTGCCTCTATTGTTGCGTATGTGTCATTTTAATCTATGACTGGGTTGCTTGCAACCACAATTTTAACAAGAGACTTTATTTACTAATTTATGTTGTTTGATCGGGCCCTTTTTCCACGAGGTTATCTATGTTGTCTCTTGTTTTATGTATGGTACTCGTACCATTTATATTTATTTGTTATTAGGTTAAGGTTGTTTTGTTGTAAGGCACATGCCACGGCGATAGGTAAGTAAGCACAACACCTAGTCATAAAATTGACACCTATAGGGTGTCTAAGGTTTTAGCCTAACGCTAGAAACTCTGGCAACAGTAGAGTAAACTCTCGAGTACAAAAACAGGAAAATTCTCGTCTCTTACTAGTTGCTGATGTTATTGATCTTGATCTAAAATTACCAACCTAATCACTGTGATCCTTTAGTTTTGGCTGGAGCTATTTGAAAGACAGCAACCCTTGAGTTAAAAACATAATTGAACCAACCTGTGGCGTTGTCTGCTTATTTCTTGTCCAGTTCTCTGAACGCAGCTCTGAAACCTCCCGGTACACTACCGTCAGAGGTCTCAACAAAGACTGAATAAAGCCAGGCATTTACTCCATCTTGTCGATTGTCACCGATAAGGAAACTTATTTCTCAAATTGTGATTTATTGCTCATGCCAATTATTTATCGTTTTGTTATTAAATTTTGTTACGAATTTTGTATTAGCGTTGATTGAAGAGATTCTTCAACGACAGTTAATTTGCAATGAAGTCAAAAAGTTATACTAAATCCACATTGTTTGTCAATCTTTAGCTCACAATTAAATCTATGAGTTGAATCGTTTGAATTTTGGTAATTCTGCTTTAATTGAGAAATGTTATTTCTTCTTCAATAGGAAAATCAAAGGAAGTATAAAAATTTATCAAGCATCCAAACAATATCAATTGTAAAGTTTTCTCTTTGTGGATTCCTAGCGTTAACACCGCTACCTCTTATTCAAATTAATACTAATCATCGATGAGCTTAACAATCCATAACAATTCTTCTTCCACATATAAGGAGACATTTTCTTTCAGTCCAGAATCTGGCTTGTTTGACAAATGATTACCTAACTTTTAGTAGTCTATCTTAAACTTTCGTTTGATTGTTTCATGTTTCTGTTTCTGTCTAATCTGAATGACGTTTCTGTTTCAAAAATTTGTTGAATATAATCCTTTTCGTTGGGTACACAGTCTGAATGTAGAAATACTAAATTGTTCTAGGTTTACCACCACTTATTTTCCAAGCGTGCCAATTCAATTTCTTTTTTTATTGACCTTAGTATATAATCATGTAATGATTAAAACAACGATTACAATCAATTGTCGTTCCTACATTTAGGTCGAGTTTTTCTTAACAAAATCATGGTTTCTGAACTAGTATCTCTGATAAGTAAGTATTTTATTTGCTTCCTCTTTTTTGTTGTCTTATTTAAAAAGAAGTTTAATTATAAAGTGTAGAGGTGGAGGGCCTCAAAAAATGATTAAGATGGTTGACGACAAATAAATAAATTTAAAATTAAATTTTACATTTCAAAAAATGCATATTAATACAAGGTTACTTTTTATAGTAACTTTTTTTTTAAGTTATTCAATTTATTTTGTGTGCTGTGTATTAATTAGTATTGAATAAGATCTTGTCCTTGAATTAGTATTCTGTCAAAATGGTTGAACCGAAAGCAACCAATTATCGACTTCCCAAATATGATGATGTTTGTGCTGTTGTATCCTAATTAAGTGGGACTTTAAGCGCATTGAAACCATTACTCCGTTTAGGAATCATAGTAGGTGTGGCGAAGTTTTCATAAATATCAATTGTTAATTATTTTTTGCATAGTTTGAACACAGAATAATAGTAATATTCAGAAGCGTTTTTCTATAGTAATAAAAAATTTTGCGCATTTACTTTGCGCATGTCAACGCCCACCTTTCTGGGCTACCCGATGAAAGTGATCTTGTGGTGAAATTTCTGTGTTGTGATTTATTTTTGTATATTTTGCTATGAATTACTAACTAAACAATAAAACTCAGGCTTTGATAACATTAGAAACTCTCAACGTTTATCAAAAGTTTGGATTGCAACTCTGATTTGTAGCCCAACTGTGACTTAAATACTGACAGTAAGTTACGCTTCTGAATTTTATTATTATTCTGTCGTTCGGACGGTCCTGGTGGGTTTCGAATGTATCCCTACAATTCTTAAACTAAACTGATGGTCTCTCCAATCAAAGCTAAAAGGGTGACCTAATCGTATTGCAGGCTTAGGTTTTATTTCTGTGTTTTTTATGCAGTAGTTTGAGTGTGGATACATTTCCGCCGGCAGCAGTTACACATTTTTAAGAAAATTTCTGCCGGTAACGAATAACTGTAATTTTGCAATCAACGCAATTGACCGCCATTACAAATTAGGAAAGTCATCTAAATTTGAAAGAAAAAAGATTTATTTTCTTTCTGTTTGCATAGAGAAATAAAATTAATGTTTTTAGTGCAATGTACATTGAAGCAATTTCCGCAATCGATAATGGGGTCACAACTTGCTAAAGCTGATTAATAGTTAATTAGTGTAAGAATATTAAAATGTTACAATTACGATGCAGGATTAATAATAAGTACCTATTGAAGAAGGTCGAAAATAAGCAGAGTATCTGCGTATACAGCACGATGTACACATGTAGTACAATGTCTGGTTTTGCTAATAAAATATATATGTATATAGTACTCACTTGCATTCATCTATTAACTTTGAATCCACTAGATTACGAATAATTAAATAACCATTGTCTTCATAAAAATCTCTTTGCTGATTTGTCAAATATTCGTTGTCTTTGGTATACTTGTATTCTATTGCTCTAACGCTAATGATTTTATTATTCAGTGTTGTATCAAAACCTATCAAAACACTTACCACGGTTTTGAAATCATCTTGATCGGCACCATCGGATCTACAATAGACAAATACATAGAATATGTTTAATAACGTCAGTTTAAAAACTGCAATTAAAAATTATAGTAACTCAGCTTTAAAAGATAACGCTAATCAATTATAAATCGCTTGTTCAGTGTATCTTTAATGTTAATCTGAGTGAATGAACAAAACAAAATGTTGCGACAAAAAATCCCACAGTAATTGCGTTGTAATAATTTCTGCATTCATTACCTATACATACAATATAATTTGACTGTTTAATGGCTTATTTACCATTTACAAACATGGGTTTGTACTTAATTTTTTTTTCAATTCTAGGTCAAATTAAGTTGGTAGATTTAATGGAACAAAATTATTTTCACTCATTCATTCATTTCAGGCAAAATGATTTTTCATGTCCTTGTTAAATTACAAAATAAATTGCGATCTTTCGAATTTGTAATGCAATTTATTGTAATTGCAATTGTGCATCTGTGACAAAGAAGTTCACGAAGGCTCGCTCTACAAGGAATTATTAGATTTCATAAACCGCAAAGGGCAACATTTGCCTATATAGCAAAATTTTCTTTGTATAGGCAAGAATCTACTATTCAGAAAATTAAAAAAAAAGAAAAAATATTCTATCCAGAAGCTAGAACCCCGCAGCAAAGCATGTCCTACGCTCAAATGGCTGAAAGAAGTCACAAGTGGACGTCACGCAACTAGCGAAAGATTCGAAAAATGACATATTGACAAGAATCATAAACAGATAGTAAACGAAGAAGACATTATGATGGCCAACGTGACTTTACCAAAATGTTGGTTCTTTAAACAACCAAATGTCAACAACGCTAATAAATTGCCTTCTATTCCACATAACAGTCGTGGAAACCTGAAGATCAACACACACAGTTAGAAGCATTGCAACCAATAGAAATTGAGTTTTATCCTAACCGATCAAGACGAAACGTGCAAGGACTTCAACCTTAGTGCATTTTAAGTATTTAGCTTCCAGAACAAGTAACTCTTCTTTTCTTCTTCTTTAACCCTCATTGCGCCTAGTATTGGGCATAGGTCTCCCTCAAATTCTTCCATGTAGCGCGATTCTGTGCGATTCTCATTAATGGCAGTCCTGCTACTCTCTTAATGTTGTCTTGCCATCTCTCTGTGGTAGCAGATAGGTACTCCTATGCGATCCCGGGACGGAACAGACCTATTACAGGGACGCGACCCTGGCTTATGCGAGCAATGATTTGCCTCTAACTCCACTTCTGGGGAGAATTATTTCCTATCCCCCTACACCTACCCATCTCCTCTACCAACTCCATCCCTCACCAAACTCGCCAACACGCAAGGGCAAGCGTGGCGTTTTAATGCCAAATACCCCTCATTCTCTTTAAATATAATAATGAGCCGTATTCAGAAAACTGAAGGATATTCTTGTAAGTACAAGGTAGAAGTATAAGGTTTTGAGTTGAAGAAAAAGGTAGGAGTATAAGCATTTCCTTTTTTTCGTATTCATAACGATTACCTTATACTTGCAAGGATATCCTTCAAGAATAAGTAAAGGGGTGTCGGCTTGTGTGTGCCGGGGCAGGTTCCAACCTGTTTACGATGGATTGTTTATTTACGGTATTTATTTCTTATCGGTGTTATTTGGGCACACTTCGATCAGAGAATATGTATTCGTCAAGCAGCGATAGTGAAAGTACAGAAAAAGATAATGCTACAACCGAACTGCAGTTCATAGCAGATGAAATTGCTAATGCCCCCGTGATTTTGGAAAATTCCCAAACACCAAAAATAAAGCTAGAAAGGATTGGGCTATTAGAAATGTTACCAGGAAGTACGAGGTGACATTTGGCAAAGCACTGGATGCGAAAGGCTTTTTAAAGAAAATAAACAATATGAAAGAAAGGTTGAAGAAAAAAACTGACTTGAAAAAAACTGGAAATAAAGCAATAAAACTGTTAGAATGGGAGAAAAAGTTATTGAAGGCTATGGAAGGTGACAGTAATCCCACAATTGGAAGAATCGGAGGCGCAATGCAGATTGGTATTGATGATGGATTTACTCAGCATAGAGTGAGTGAAGCTTCTACTACGCAAGAAGAGACTGAATCAGTCATCAAACCACAGTCTAGTAGTGTCAAGACTGTCAAATCTCTTCCGCCAACAAGAAAAAAAACAGCAACAGAAAAGTACGAAACAAATGAAACAAAAAGACTCACAACCAAAGAGCTTCAACGGCTAATTCTTTTAGAGCAGTATCGAACAAGTAGAGTTCAAAGAGAATACTATGAAAAAAAGTTGGAGAGGATGAAGCGGGAGAAATCAACAGGTAAATATTGTTAACGAGGGGGAGGTAACTTACTACAATTATTTTTGGCACATTCTCCAATTTCACTCGGCAAACATATTGCAAAATAGGAAATCGACATTTCAGTTGACCAAAACAACGTTCAATTATCACTCTCTCTTTTTTTTAAAGTTTATTATAATTTAGTTCATAACCTGGAGCGGGATTTCTGAATGGAGTCATGAGCCACGGCTCTATACCATATCCATCATCGGCAAGTAGCACGACGTTGTTTTTATTTTGTAAATGAACCCTTATTTGTGAATTCGTCCATATTCTGGAATCGTGGACCGATCCAGGCCAACTAACGTCCATACTAGTAAACATTTCTCTTGCATCACAAGTGGCTTGCACATTCAGTGTAGGATGACCTTTTCGATTGACATACTCATCACCATGGCGATTTGGTTTCAGTATTCCTATGTGGGTACAGTCAACTACACCAATTGCTGTCGGAAACCTATACTTGCTTTGCCAAAACTGTTTCGCATCCATAAGTTCATTATTAGTAGACGGAAACTTTATCCAGTAATTTGATTGCGCAATTATGCGGTCAATTACGGCAGTCACTGTACGAGATACTGTAGCTTGACTCACACCCAGTTCTTGACCAATGCCTTTCTGATACCCAGGGTCACTGAGATAGCGTAAACATATCTTCATTTTTAAGACGGATGTTAACGCACCTCCTCGAGTTTCAGCAAAAAGCTGTTGGCAAGCCATTCCACATTTTCCTCTTCAAACCCGTATAATTCTTTGTAATCGCGAATAGGTGTTGACAAACGCTGTTTGTAGTGTTTAATCTCTCTCAGTTCCACAATATCTGCCATCGCTACAACTGATCACTAACGACTGAGTCTGCTACTGCCCACACTCAGAATTATTGAAGGATAGTCTTTTTATTTAGAGTAAAAGGTAACGTTTATAAATAACCAAATACTTTTGTGTGGAGGATATGCTCATACTCTATAAGTATAAGGTTTTACTCGGAATATTATGAATGCGAGCTGAAGGATTTCCTTCATATTCTGCAAGTATAAGCATAACCTTTTTTTTATAAATACAGCCCAATGTCAGTATCTAAAACAAAAGTACTCCAGGTAGGTAGAGCTCAAAGCTTAGAATCCCACACTGATCCTTCAGTCTGTCCCAAAGATTCTGACGGGGGGGAGGTGAACAAGACACTGAACAAGTAACCCAAACTACTAAAATCATCTTCTTAGTTATAGGACAATTTAATTACGTTAATCGTCGATGATTACATACGTTTTTTAATTATATCCCGTTTGATTGCGCTTTATATAAAATATACATTGCGTAAGCATGATGAAAAAACGAAGATTCCGACCTTTACAGTTACCGTGAAAACGACTATGGCTATGGTTTACGGTAGTCCGATGTTTCCGGAAAAGGTATGTGCAGAACCTTGACATGCCCAAACTTGTGAAACGGAGAAATCCAGTCATGATTGATATAAATACAAAAATGCGTTTTACCCAGAGATTGCTTTAAGACGCCTCGCACCTTGTGTGCTATCAAAAGCTTAAGACACCAGCGCAGAAACGCAATTTTTCACTAGATAAACATGCACTAATGATTGGAAAATGACACAGATATTACCTCCCTAAAAACATAGGTTTCCAGCTGATCTTTTTGTTTAAAATCTCTTTGTTTTTGCTATTTACTATTCTACTAAATAGGTTTTTTAAACTATTCACTACCTGTTCCCTGGCAGTAAACACGATGTAACTAAGTGTATATTTTCGAGTTGGGCTTTACACCTTGACGTCACGTTTTTTTGCGCAGCTTGGTGTCTTCCGATGTTGTTTTACCCTAATAATGTTATCCATTATGTTTGATCTCGCTGCCAAGACGTTTCATTCCTAGTTGGTTTGTCGAACGTTCACCCAATCTCCAATTAAATACTTATTATCAATGACTTTTTATATTACAACGCTTATAGCAGACAGTCATAAGTTTATTTGCCTGTGTCGAGACACTTATATGAAAGCAAATACTAAGGTCAGTAATACTAATGAGGTGACGTAATCAGCAGTTTCACAAAATCCAGATTAAAACGAAAGTATTAAAAAGCACGAAAAAACATATTGGTCAAAACTTTGCTAGTTTCAAATTTTGACAACACAACAAATTATTTTTTTGCCAGTTTTTATAAATTCATGTATTTTTGTTTGTATTTTGCAGATAACAGGCTGCCAAATAAGACTAATCTCAATCATTAAAACGGGAGTTCAATGTTTTTATACCACAAAAAATCTGGTGACTTCTTTAAGTATCAGCTGAAAGTGAGGAAATGTTTGTTTATATTTTTGTTGAATAAATTGAGTTTTTGTAATACAAACTGTTAACTTCGGGTTTAATAGGTCAGTATCTACGCCACAGTATAATATGATTGAAAAAATAAATTAAAAAGTGACAGGCGGGTAATTCCATGTCAAGTGATACAGTTTTACAGATCGTCCCCAGTTGACCATCTTTGATTTGACTCAAATTTTTCCTTAGCCACTCCAATAGACATATGTAAAATTACAGCCCCGTTGACATAGAATTACCCACGCAGCACATTCTAGACTATCTAGAACTATCAAATTAGGCATCGATGGATATCTATCCCCTTTCTCCCAGATAACACATTTAAAATGGCATATAAAAAAAGCCTTCAAAATATGAGAAAGCAATTTTTTAATCTATTTAGAAAGAGCTTATCACACAGTCTAATTAGTTGATTGATACAGGACAAAAATCTAGAAGATACACTTTAAAAGAGAATGGGTACCACATAGACGGTGAATAAAGACATGTTAAATTTTAAGGTTAGGCCGGTATTCGACACTAGCGAAAAGTGGTGGCTGATTAAAATATAACTAAGAATTTTTACAAATATTGTTACATCCTGAAGATACCTCCTTTTGCATTTCCAAATGGTATATTTAAAATAAATATTTAAAATTAAAATTAACACTCGAGTGTTCAAATAAAAAACTGGGGTAAGTAGATTCTGGAATTTTCTTTAATACTTTTTTCTTAAATAGTATTCAGTTAATCCAAAGTTTTTTGTTACGTTCATTTTTGTTTATTTTAGGTTATATCTATGTTCAATAGTTATATTTATTCAGGTGCTAATGCAGAGATAGATATTTACAGACTGCAATGCGGTAAGGGCTTTATTCTCAAAAAAAAAAGATCTTATTCCAAGAGTAACCCGTTGGTGGCTTGAAGTATTGGATTTCACTTTTAAAATAGAATTTAGACTTGGAGCCAGAATGATGTACGTTGACTCTTTAAGTCGCAACCCAATTCAGGATTTGATGTAAACGAAATAGATTTCACGGAAGCCGACTAGCTGGAGGCGGCACAATTACAAGATGATAAAATTTCAAAAATCCGTAAAATTTTAGAAGGTGTAAACAATCGTAAAACTAAAATATATTTTCGACATTACGTTATAGAACAGGGCAAAGTCTATCGCAAGTTGAAAAAAGGTAAAAAAGCATGGCTAGTTCCTACGGAAGTCAGGTGGCAAATTTTTAAACTAAACCACGATGATATGGGACACTTCAGGGTGCATGACCAAGTTTGTGAAAAAATATGTTGGACATGCCTGCATTGTCTGTACTAGAAGAGTTTTAGTAGCAGGAAACAGGGAATGCTTTATCCACTTACGAAAATTGCCGTACCATTTCACTGGAAGATCACTGGAGCTTCACCAATACAAGCCTTTGCAGGATACAAAGGTCGCCATTGAAGACGCTCAAAAAGAGATATTTGAAGATCAAATGAAACAAACAAAAAGATATGATAAAACGCGTGCAAAGGCTATGCACTACAAAGAAAATGATGTAGTAATGGTCCTCAAAACTGATGCTACATCCACAGATCCCAGTCGAAAACTTCTTTACAAAGTTTAAAGGTTCATTCAAAGTGACAATGGTCCTTATTAATGACCCTTACGAAGTGTAAGATGTTCGAGAGGGACAGAAGAAATACAAGACTTACGGTAGATAAGTTGAAGCCTTGGGGTCTATTGCGAGATGGTTCTAGTGAAGATATAAAGCAAGATAAAACAATGTTTGGGACTGACAAAGTGTCAGTAAATCAAAGTTTAAGACTCACGAAATGTCAGTAAGACAAATTTTAAGACTTGCAAAGTGTCAGTAAATCAAAGTTTAAGACTGAGGAATTGTCAGTAAGATAAAGTTTAAGGTTAGCAAAGTGTCCGTACTCACAAAGTGTCAGTAATTTAAAGGCAGTTTGGATCAATGACAGATAAGTATCATGTTTCTAAAGGTGATTGCTTATGACATTTTATTTGTTTCTCAAATGGACAGGTAGTCGAGGACGACCTTCATGGTCAGGATGGTCGAATATTATCAGTAAGAAGAACTCGATTAATCTCGACATATACCGGAAGGCGATTAGAATCAGAATAAAAAGCAGCGTGGAAGTGTAAAAGCGCGTATTAAACAGAGTGGGGCACTACCAACGAATTATTCTATAGCATTAAAAAGACAAATAATGTTAAAAATTTTAAGGCATACATATGTCAAGATTATTCTAAACCACATTAAAATATTTTGGATTGTACAGGGTGCTCTAGAAACACTTACCATATCAAAGTTGGGTTATTTTAAATGGATCACTTTGTATTTTTTTTTATTTTTAAATTTTACGATAAAAAATAATATATGTTTTTTAACATGAATTTTATCTGCTGCAGACCCTCCAAAAAAATGCAATAACTTCAAGATAATCAGAGTTAGGGGTGATAACATTAATACCGACTAAAAGGTAATTAGTTCCAGCTTTCAACAGGCTACAGAAATGTAGGATGTTCCATTTAAGTTTAGCAAGTTATTTAAGTTTTAAGTAGTTAGTCTTATGCGGTAGTATTAAAAAGACCCTGTACATCATGACATAATAGTAAATAATGCAAAAGAGATGTGAAAGTTCTTAGCAAGGTGATGTAAAACAAAATTGCTTGTTCTTATTTATCTTAAAGTTTGCATTTTTTTGGAGAGTCTGCAAATCAGGTAAAATTGATTTATCTCAGAAACAGATGTAAGTTGGGATAGGGACATGTTAAAAAACATGCATTATTTTTTATCCTACAATTCAAAAATAGAAAAAAATACAGAGTGTTCTATTTAAAATAACCCAACTTTGATATAGTACGTGTTTCTGGAACACCCTGTGCAATCGAAAATATTGTTAAAATGTAGTTTCAAATAATCTCGATATATGTATGCCTTAAGATTTCTTACATTATTTGTCGTTTTAATGCTACAGAATAATTTGTTGGTAGTGCCCCACCCTGTATATACTATACTTAAAATTGTATTACTATTTACTTTATAATAAATATTTCTTTGTGACTTTATTTTATAACAATATCTAAGATTCCAATGGTTTTTGATCGATGGAGGTTATCCACCTAGAAGATTTAATCACAATGTGTTGTGTAATAGATTTCATTCTAATACCCTTCCGTTTAGAAGAATAGCTAGTGTTATCAAAATTCTGTACCAAATATTTCACAACACACTTGATCTGCTAAGCAAGATTAATTTTTTGGTACCACGATTAAATTGACGTCAAATGTATACACATTTTATGCACAAACGTTCAAAACAAACACTCTAGTAAATTCACCACTTGTTTAATGAGTTTAATTTCGTCGTCGTGTGATATCAACCCGGACAGTTATCTAGAAATGTATAGTCTTATTTTGGAAGATGTTCAATTGAAATTTCCGTACTAATATTTAGTTATTTTTTGGTACCTACTTTAGATGCGTATAAAATTCAGTTTTGTATTATTAATAGTGAAGTATTATTTACTTGTAGTTAATTGTTTAATTTAAATATTTTGTGCTATATAACAGCAAATTAGTTCCTGTAATTGGGAAATAAAGGTTATTATTATTATTATTTTTGTTTTTTTTAATCTCGACTTTTGTGGGTTTTAGTCGCGAGTCGGACTGAAACAAAGGCATTGCTGACCATTCATGTTTTGTGTTTGTGTGTTATGCGTTTAAAAATTTTCTGACTGTTGCATGTGTTGAGTATAACTGCTTGTTGTAGTGTAATGTATGTGTGTTTTTCTATGTTCAGTGTATGATTATCGGTACTATGACCACTTTGTTTATCTTCTACAGACGTTTTATTTCTATGGAGAGATTTGTGTATTTGTGAAGTTTTTCTGTGTTGGTTTTTTCCATGTTGTGTGTGTTGGGTATTGCTATGTCTATTATGTATGTTTTTTTGCTATGTTTGTCTATGAGTGTAATGTCTGGTCTTTTGTGGTGTATTCTTTTATCTGTAATTATTGTTCTGTTGAAATATATTTTAAGTGTTGTGTTATCAAATACTGTTTGTGGTATGTATTTGTAGTACAGTGTGTACGTGTCTATTAGTTTGTGTTGAATGGCTAGTTTTTGATGAATTATATTTGCTATTTGATTATGTTTGTGTAGATAATCTGTTTGAGTGGGTATTGTGCACCCAGATCTAATATGTTGTATCTTGTTTATTATTATTATTATTATTATTATTATTCTTTTGTTTTATTAGAAGTCTCGTCAATGCGGTTTTGTCTTTCTCATTATTATTATTATATTATTATTATTATCATATTATTACAAGCAAAAAAAGCGTCCAACATGCTAATGTTATGGCAATACAGGGTGATTCATGAATATTGAGACATAGGGTTATTTAGGCTAAAATATGACCAAAGGACCCAATATTTCTTAACTAAATATTGCTATGGAAAAAGATACAGAGCGTTAATTTAAATTTTTTTTTATTTTTTGTTAATAATTTCACGTAAATTTATCAATTCTTATCAAAATTAGCAGAGAAGCATAACTTTAGACCAAAAAAATTATTTTATGTAGTATTTTACAATTTGTTGTAGGGAGCGCCACGTAAATGATTCTTGATGATGAAATCGACTGGTAACTTTTTTTGAGGAAACTTTTTAGTAATTTTGATTAGAGAATATGACGTAAACATCATTTCTACACAATATTGGTACTCCTGTTTAAATACGATAATTTCATCTGTTTCCGAGAAAAACGCATTGGAACAATTGGTGGTGTCGGAAGGAGATTTCAAATATTACTTCATTTATTAAGGATATCTACGTTTTGTACTGTCAATTATGCTTTTCGGTAGATTTTGATAAGAATTGATAAATTTACGGTAAAATGAAGAAAAATTTTTTTTATCTAACGCTTTGTATCCCTCAGCAATATTTTATTAAGGCATATTGTGTCTTATGGTCATATTTTGGTCTAAATAACCCGCTCTTAGCCTATCTCCCAATAGTTATAAATCACCCTGTATAAAAGGTAATGTTACGACTATAATTTCAATATTACTTTTTCAATTGGGATTTAAAAAAAAAGTTTTTTACTTACCAAATACAAATGTTGAAACAAGTAAAAAATATAAGTAAAACCCAAACAACTGATGCTGTAAATATAAAGAAAAAAAATTATTGTTTTGATTTTGATAAGAAATGTCTAGATAGAAATGCGATAACTAATCCTCAGATAACAACAAAAATTTTGCTTTGTAATTGCAATTTTGTTAAATTTTTGGTAGTATTTTGATATCGAATACTTTTCAGAGCAACCCATGGATACAAATAAATGATAATCAATATAATTGTCAACTGTTGGGTCAATGTATTAGTATTAGCAGAAATACATCATCTCCCCGGAATTCATAACGCCCAGATGATTCTATATTTGCATATAAACTTCCCGAAGTTGCCGATAGGTGGCGATACGTGTCACATTATTATAATATCTTAGTTTCCTGTTATTTTCACACCTAACACTTAATTTAAAATTAATGATTAATTCAAACAAACTGAATAGTATAACTAAATAGTATATAAAAACTTTAAAAAAATCTATTTTAAATTATTGCTTTGTTCCGTCGTGTGGTAACATTATATCACGATATTCAATTATTGACGAAACCGGAAAGCCGACGCATAACGCCATCTATCGGTGACTGAAGGAAACACTAACATGCATATAGAATCTACTGCTTGTATCTATGGGACGTTATGCATTCCGAGGAGATGATGTATTTCTGGTATTAGTAAATATTATTTGATATCTACAACTCTGAAAATTTTTTTTATTAGATAAATAAATGAGAACCAATTTAGTGGTAATGGAAGTGTTTAAAGTGTATTTTAATAAAAAAAAGAGTAAAATTTTTATAATGATTTACGTGAAAAAAATCAGAGTTTGTTCCTGATTACCGATTTTTTTTTTAATTAATAAAGTTATTATCGATGTTATTATTAAGTCAATTTCTATATAAAACGAGTTAATCTTTTAAATTCCAAAGGATATAAAACAGTTTATTTTTGTCCTAGCCAATTCTTAAATTTATTAATTCTTTAAAATTTAGTTTTGACTTCTAAAAAATTCGAGCGTCATTATAAGAAGGTATTTAAGATGAACATGAAATACTTCGTCATCTACTGTCATGACTTCCTGGATTATTTCTGCTTCTGATACATCATAAGCAAGGTTGTCCTCAATAATCCATGTTCTGAATTTCTCACTTGATGCTGGCGGAAGTTTCACTTCGTTACAAATTTCAAGTGCAGCCTCCAAAATAGATTCAGAATTGTTGGAAGAAGAGTAGCATGTTGTAAGATGTGGTTTGTTAGGCCAAATATTCTTCCAAGATTTTATTAAGGTTGTGCTTTTTAGTTGCTGCCAAGCAAATGCTGCATTCAAAATCGCATCCTTAATGTTAAAGGATTTCAAAATGGCTGCAATGTCATCATTACGTTGACTGACAATATCCATTAAAAGGCGCTTTTGTAATGTGCCTTGAGAGTCTTTATGACGTTTTGGTCCATTGGCTGGATCAAAGCGGTCGTGTTTTTGGGCAAGTACATTACCTCAATGTAACCATCGGCAGTTTTAACTTTTAATTCATCCTTGTCAGGGTGTCCGGGTGCGTTGTCAAGCAATAGAAGGGCTTTCACTGGTAACTTCTCCTTTTTAGTTCTTGCTTAACTTGAGGGACAAAGCTTTTAAAGTACCAATCATGAAAAACCTCTTTTGTGACCCATGCACGGCTTTGACACATGTAGGTTACTGGTAAGGATTCGACCTTTACGTTTTTTAACGCACGTGGGTTTTTGATTTACCAACAACTAACAGTTTTAACTTGTGAGTTCCTGAAGCATTCGCACATACCATCAGAGTGATTCTTTCTTTTTGTAATTTTCTTCTAGAAACTTTCTTTTCATTTTCGGTTACAAATGACTTTGTTGGTAGCTGACGCCAATTCAAGCCGGTTTCATCGGCGTTATAAATTTGTTCAGGAACTAGGCCAAGTTCATTGATTTTTGCGTCCAATTTTTCAATGAATTCCTGGATTTCAGACTCGTTAGCAGACACTTTTTCGCCACTCATCTGCATAAATCGTATACCATGGCGTTTTTTGAAGTTTTCAAACCACCCGTGACTAGCGCGGAAGTCAGTTTTCTTTGTTATTTCTTGGTAAAAAAACTGGGCTTTTTGTTTCAAAATGTCTCCTGAAATAGGTGCATTCCGGTTTCGCTGCTGTTTGAACCAAATAAAAAGAGCGTCTTCGACCTCGGGCAACTCGCTAGTCTTAAGAGTTTTTCTGTTCCTGGGCTCATCATCAACAGACTTTATGAATTTTTCAATTTTTTCCCTATTTTCACAATATCGTAGACAGTAGGTCGTCCAATGTCATACTCTTTAGATATTGCACTCGGAGTTTCACCACGGTCTATTCGTTTAATAATTTCCCATTTTTCAGATAAACTTAATGTTTTATGTTTACGTTTCACACTTGTGCTTGCCATTTTTACACTGTCACTATACGCAATCACACTGTCAAAACGTAACACAAAGCAATACATAGTTACATACTTTCCTAAACTATACAACACAACTGCTGAACTAACTACACTTGACTGATCTGTCCCCACAGAGCGGAGGGAGGAGGATTCATGTCACTGCAGGTTTGTTTTGCTTCCTGCCGGAGCGGAGGGAGGGAGATGCATGTTGCTGCCTGTAGCGCGTCGGACTACCGAGTACGTCGGATTAAAAAGTGTCGGATTATCGAGGGACAGCTGTATTTTAATTGCAGCGTATCGCCTGTTTTCTAAAATTACTTGTGTACTAAATATCATTTCATGTTCATCTTAAATACCTTTTGATGATGACGCTCGAATTTTTAGCGATCGAAAGTATAGTAAAATATTTTAAAGAATTAATAAACTTAAGTATTGTCAGAACAAAACTAAACTTTTTTATATCCTTTGAATATTAATTGATTCAATTAACCAATACAATGATGGATCCAAACTTCATTCATTTTATTAAGTTAATCTTTTAAGAAAATGTTAAATTCACTTTACAAAATTGTATTATAATGATAATCAAGTTAATAAACAAAATACTGCAGTCGGAATCGAACTCTAATTAGAAGCGTAAAACATTACTAGGTAACAAATGAACCAGTTTGTCTAAGGCCGCATAATAAATAAAATTTTATTTGGTTAATAAATAAATATTATTATTTTACTGATTTTTTAGTAAAATACGCTTTAGATACTCATTACTCTATGAAACATAATAATTATATTGTGTTCGAAGTTAATGTAAATCCAAAATTAAAATTCTACGAATAAACGGCTACATGCCCGAACAATCAAAAATGTAATGTAAAGTATATTAGCGAAATCAGTATCATAATTTGATTTTGTTCAGGATTACTTAAAAAATAACCATTCCAATTTCACATCTGCAAAATATCTAGTTGCCGTCAACTGAAAGAGACTTGCAAGAAGAATTCAACCTGAAGAATTTAAAGAAAATCTAGAACATAAAGGTTCTCAGGCTTGTCACAAGAAAAAACTAATCGTACAAAACTACCAAGAAACTCACCACAAAACATTTATCAAATTTCAAAAACAGATGTATGCTTTGGATCGACCATAGAATAGTTCAAACCCAAAGATGTTGCGTTTAGCAATGGTTTGAACACAACTGTGTTAACAGCAACTACAAATCTTGTCACCATCTTTGTAAGTTAAACATATTTTTTTGTTTGATTATAAATGAATAGTTAGTTCAGAGTCATTCATGTCCAAATTTTATTTTAAGTCTATTTTTTTAAATATTTTAAATTGGTATTTTTCAATCCGTGTTGCTTTCACAATAGCTACGTTAAACAACAGACATTAATTTTTAAAGATCTTGAAAAAGCCGATCACTAAACTATTAAACTATCACTCGAACAACCTTACACAAAGGTCTGTACCAAGTTTTACTATACAGACCAAAAACGTTTTAACTCTGGATTAAGAACCGTGAACAAACAGTATCAATCGTTTGGGTAAAACCAGCATACGACGAGAACCATAAAACGCCATCAGAAACATTGCTGAGCACAACAACTACTACAACACGACTTGCAGAAAGCGAAAGAAAGCCTCACACAATCACCCGGTAAGAGCCTGCATCATGATAAATTTTCGTCTCTGGCCCGGCAGTACCTGTGGCGGCATACATATTACCACAAACGCTTTATTTATACAAACTTTTAAATACTTAAGTTTCATAGCAGGTAAATTTGTAATATTCTTTTATAGCTATTTAGGTCTCCAAGAAACTGCCTTGTAAAATATGCAGAGGCAAACTGTTTTAAATATGTACTTCTGCCGTCAAATACAAATCGTATAAATTGTATAGTAAGGATAGTGTAAGATAGATAAGTATATAATACATGTAGTACGTGAAATATCCGTATAGTTAGTCTTTTCTATCAGTGTGTCAAGATGCCGTCAACAATAACCAACAATTTACTTCGCGTCGTTTTTTCTCATCTACAATCAAACCAAAAATGGCGACTCTCATCTACAATCAAACCGGCCCTAACATTAAGCTCAAAGTCAATATCAACTGTTAGGACCTTTTCTGCGTCCATTTATAAAAATATCAAGCGAGTTAGCTTATTTTCTAGTTTTGAATACAGTAATGGTATCACGCGTGAAGGCAACTATCACAAAATCAGACTATAAATAATAGATAAAATAAATGGGACGAAGCTTATTATAGGTTGCCAATCTGAAGGACATCTGAAGTTAAGCAATATTTGGTATTCTTTGCCATGATTATCTGTTTTTCCATTATTTTGTTTGCTATTTCTTTAACCTACTATTTTTTTCGTTATTGTCGTGACTGGCGCTTGGACCGGTTCATTATATGTCGCCATGCAATAGATGTGCTGTTATATTTTATGTTCTTATTTATCTTCTATAATGTTTACACACTTAAATAATATTATCACATGTGAATACTAAGGTGGGTAAGGGTTAGCATGTTCAGGTTTTAGTGGTTTTCCTAAACCTTGAAGCAAATGCTTTGCCAAGACGAACCAATCCACAATTGCACACGGTTTTGTCACCCCACTAAACAAGTTTAAATTGATTTTCTGGGGTACCATACATAACACATACATCACAATACAATATTTAAAATATACTATATGAATAAATAAATAAATAAGTATAGAAAAACAACAACATGCATATTATCTTGCCTTACCTTCGTATTGATCTGGTCATACTTTGTCGAAAGTTTTATTAAAATTTGAAGCAAGGTACCCGATTACTTGTTTTTCTATATTATTAGTTAAATTGTATCTTGGTTGAAGTGAACTAATACTAGTTTCTTTGACCATTAAGAATAAGTTAAATAAATATGGTATAAAGATGTTATTATGCACTAGAGTTAAATGTTGGAAGTCAATATTATTCAGATAGTGTGACTCATTTACACTCCTATAAAATTTTAAATTATTAAGATGGGCATTTACCTAACGCTTCATCGAATGTTGGAAGTTATACAACACACATAACGTAAGAGGGGTTAGACGAAAGCGGTAAACTAGTTGTACTTAACAATTTGGGTTCCTCCGTAATAAATACATTTTTACTTAACGATTTTCTTATCTTTTTCATAACATGGATATGATTACTGGTAATATGATACAACTATTCCAAAGCTAAAATAAGATAAGATCCTTAAAAAATACAAACTTTTAAAATTAAACAAGTAAATCTCTAGTAATCAACAGCAACCGACGAAATTCTGTCGTTGCTAGATCACACTGCAAACGAATGACGTGGGGATAGACGATCGCGTGGACATTATAAAATACTGACAAAATTTTGTGCAAATGCTCTTGCCGTTTTAGATATTTTAGATTTAATTATTACCCTATTTTTAATAAAATTTTGCAACCTGTTTTATAAAACATGCAGCTACATCTTCAAGTTCGTATTTTCGTTCTATCTGTTGTAATAGTGATGCAAATGCTGTTCAAATTTAAGCATTTATTTTGATTCTTTGAGATCTAATAACTATTAAAAAAATAATAAATTAAGAAAAAGTCAAGCGCCACATTCTAGATTCAACTTTCTTACACACTATTACAAAATTTCTAGTTCAAAAATGGTAAAACGGCTTTCCAAGATTTAAAACGGCAAAGGTCTAAAAGTGTAGTTTTTTGTATAGGTAAGCGCCACTCTTAACCAATTTCAACAATTTTTTTTAATGTCAAGTATATACAGCTGTTACTTTAAGCATTTTTATTTTTATTGGTGGTTTATTATAACAATTATTAAAAAATAACTACTAATTCCAATCGCCATCAATTGATACAGGACGTTCTTTTATAAGTGTTATCGGTTAACTTAAAAGTTTACAAAGGTGTTTCCAATCTAAATGAGTCACACTGTATTACCCACTTTGGAGTTTAGGTTAACTTAAGGGTTCTGTATCTTCTTGTGAACTTTGAGAAACTAATAGAAAACATCCAAGGCAAAAATACACTTTGTGACGGGATTTTTCCATAAATAATCAGTTTATTATAAAATTTTCTCCCTACAGTATAGGCCGTCATGTTTACGCTAATGCAGACGTGGATTCGCAAAAATGATACGTTCTTTTCCTATTAAATTGTCGTTGTGAAAGGGTGTACTTGGAAAATGCTGTCTAAAAGTTGAACAATTGGACACGTGCATAATAATAGCGAGTGAAGTAAAATCGTCCCATTCTAATTAGGGAATAAACCTACGGTTCCAGTGTAAGTAGCTTTCTTTTTTTTTTACTTTTCCTTGTTTTAGTGAAATATTTGTTCTTACGGTTTCTATTAATTCTAGGCACCTTTTCTTGTTGGTGTTTCCTTTGGACCTTCGTTTGACCGTTGATTGAAATATTGGTAAAGATAGTCAACCTTACGGGATTATGCGACCCCGAAATTTGTTCTAAACATCAGAGGTCGGTAGTATCGCTTTGTGCTAAGAAAATACGTCAATTGTATTGTAGAATTTACAGAACAGTATTGCCGATAAATGTGAAATAGAAAACTGTAATTTTGCTGATAGTTTATGCTAAGGCACGACATTGTTGCCAATGCATCATGCCGTTGATTGAAATATTGGTGCATTGAGTCAATGTTGACAAACAAACAAAAACATGCGTTCTACAATATACAAGAATTTATTGATTTTTGTCGACGTACTAATTAAATGTGTGTCCTTTGTTATATATTTTTTTTCTATTGTCTATTAATTGTTCAATGTAATAATATTTATTTGTATCTTTCTTACGTAAGGTTATAACAATGGTTTATACCATCATGACAAACACATATATGTACAAAGATTGTATACATACACATGTGAATAAAGTTTATTATTATGAAAAAAAACCTGCAGATTTAAAAGTATTAATTTCGTAAAGAAATCGTTGAAAAACGTTCTCCCAAAAAAGACTCCTCGTGTGAAATATTTAGATTGAAGCGCAAACTTCAAAACAGCACAATTTCGGGTCTTTTAAAAACAAATAACCGGCTTTGAAGACATTTATTAATATGCAATGTTTTCATCGAACACGAACTCCATGGAAGGATTCAGAAAAACAACTGGCATTATCATTGTATTATAAATCGCCTACCGCTTACAAATTTATGTTGAACCATTTAGGATTTGTTTTGCCAGCAATTTCAACAATCAAGTCGTGGTTGAAAATTGTTAATTTAAGATCGGGGACAAATAATGTTCTTATACAAAAATTAAAAAAAGTTGAAGGAATGACAGACAAAGAAAAGCAGTGCGTTGTAATGTGTGACGAAATTACTTTAAAACAAAATTTAAATTATAACCAATATTGGGACTACGTCGAAGGATATCAAGATTTAGGGAATTAGGACTTAAACCGTTTTTAAGTAACCATGGATTGGTTTTTTATTTGAGAGGAATATTGTATAATTGGAAAATTCCATTTTGTTATTTTCTCAGTAGTGGTTCAGTTAAAAGCGAAATATTATGTACTCTTATAAAGCAAGTGATGCATTAGTTGTTTCAAATTGGATTGAAACCTCGAGCGTTAGTTTGCGACCAAGGATCTAATAACAGAAGTGCTATATCTTGTTTAGGCGCCACAAAAGAAAATCCAACAATTCAAATCGACAATAACAAAATATATGTAGCGTATGATCCTCCTCATTTACTAAAAAGCTTAAGAAACAATGTCATGAACAGCAAACTGGAAATAGTCGTCAACAATAAAAAAATTCAGTGGACCGATTTTGTCAACACTTTTTATATTGATCAGTGTAGCAGTGTAGCAAGATCCATGTTAAAAATTACGGACAAACATATTAACCCATCAAATTTTCAAAAGATGCGTGTTAAATACGCCGCTCAGGTATTTAGCAATTCTGTATCTGCAGCAATTAGCAGTGCTGTGATGACGGGTCAATTAACAAGTAATACGGCGTTAGATACTGCATCTTTTTTAAAACAATTAACAACATTTTTGACTGTTTAAATAGTTTTTCAGTAAATGATCCGAATCCCTACAAGCGTGGTCTTTCAGTTTTTAAAGACATGCCATGCGAAACGTTGAAACGTTCTGTACAATACTTCAATTCCATCAAGTTTTATGAGAACGGTGTAGAAAAAAAATATATACTGTATCGCAGGTTTCCAATGGACTATAAATTCAATTTTAAGTCTGTGGGAGGACTTAAAGGGAGAAGGAACTTTGTACTTTTTAACGTCACGAATAAATCAAGATCCTCTAGAAAATGCTTTTTCAATGATTCGTGCTAGAGGAGGTTATAATGCCCAACCGTCTGCCCGCGAATTTAGGCTTGCATTACAACATAACATGCACATTCGCTTGCAAATACCAATAGAACAAGGGAATTGTGAAAAAGATAACGACGAGATACTATATGGTATAGATGAACAATTTAACACTAACTATGAGGAAGAGGATAACAAAATTGGGACAAATGAAAGTGTAGAAAATAATGAAACAAAGAGATCGTCTAGAACCTGTCTGGAGAACAAAATCAATGAAGACAATGTCGTAATTAATAGTTCTTTAGAATCTTGTTCAGTGTCGTATGTTGCGGGTTATTTAAGTCACTACATATATAAAAAGTACATTGTAATACGTGTAAGGAAATGCTAACAGTTAACGACTCAAGTGTTTTCAATGTGAACGAATCATTAATTCTATATAAAGATTACAGCAAATCTGATGGAATTAAATACTTACACAGACCATCACCCGAATTCTCAAAATTTGTGTTTTTTATTGAAACTTTTTACTGAAGAATTTCATCTTTTTTAAAACAGATTATGGTTTATTGGAAAAAATTAAACTCCGTATAAAAAATGTCTCAACAGCAGTGTGAATTCATGGTTCAGAGAATGCGACACTCATAAACTGTTAATTATCGATCAGTTGGTTAAAATAAAACTATATCGAACCTTAAAGTGGGAGGCTAATAAACATATTTCTAATAGCTATAATTACAGTGATGTCACAAAACCACACCGTAAAATAAGAATATTATCTGCATAAATAAGTGTAAATGTTTGGATATGTTTTATGTATAGCATTGTATTAGGTACGTTATTATTTATGTGTAAATTGTTTGTAAATTATTACTATTATTTTAGATCAGTTGGAATTGTAATTTTTGAAACAATGTTTATAATTAATGAGCTATTTTTACTTTAATTAAACTATTTTAATTCGAAACCATGATATTTTGATACAGTTTCAAAGAGTAAAATCCTAACTTTTTTATCTCTACTAACAGATAACAAAGTGTCACTTTTCGTAAATTATTTTTTCCCTCGGGAAAAAAGTGAGTACTATTTTTAACACCAAATTTCCCTCAATAATTTTCTAATTCTATTGTAATATGATTTTTCAATATTAAATCGTCATTTATTTCGTCACAGAAAAGAATAGTGTATTATACACGTATTATCCGCACCGCGTCGGGAGACAACACACCTCAAGCTAAAATCTAGTACTTTTATTTTTAGAAGTAATAGGAATAGGTTTTATTACCAAGTGAATTTAAATTTGAAGGTCTAGTGGAACCCACTTTCCTAAAAAACACGGTAACTTGTTGCCTTTTGAATTGAAAAATTTGAAAACCAATTTTTATTAAAATCCTTTTCAACTGAACACGTAAAACAAGTAGATACAAAAACCAATAATTTTGCGTTTCTGAACTCTAGTGGTATTTCTCCCAGTATGTTCTACTTTATTCCTAACGAAGTTATTAAATGACAAACAAATGTCAACATTATTATTTGCAAGTTAAAAAATAAAGTGCAAGCATAATTTGTAAAATAATTGTTTCTTATTTATCTAACACCGACCAAACCAAACTGTTTTAACAAATAACGCTTCGCATGTATTTTAGTAAATTATTAAAAAAACATTGTCATTAAAATCCAAGATATGTATCATCAATGGTATTATTCATAAATGAAAAATTCGTCACTTTTAATTACTAGTTAATACGTTTACTAAATATTTGAAAACGTTGCAACATTGTATTGACAAAAGTAAATTTTACGGATTGTATGTTGCGCCATTTTTACAACGGTGGAATAAATTGAACTATTCTATTTCAAGAATCGTACACATTATAACTTAGCGCTTCAGTACAGGTGAAAAAGTAAACAAAAACGCAACCCAACATGCATATGTGAATTGCATCCGTGATACAAGCAAATACAAGCGGTTGACTATCTTTACCAATATTTCAATCAACGGTTTGACGTACTCCGTGGTAATTATAACCTATCGAAGCGGATCTCACACCACCGTGGGAATTGACATCAAATTTAGAAAACTAATTACAAAGCTAAATATACTTATATGGTTAATCAGCTTCCCAGGAGGCCATCGTCGAATCAAGGCCACCACTCAAGATAAGCCGGTTATCTACTCATTGGTGCAGCCCAACAACTGTTATCAGTGGAGTCCATTTTAGTTTCTTCTCTTCTTGGATACTCAGATACTGGATTTGGATACGAGAGCTGTTATCTCTAGCGATTAACTGTCGGACCCGGAAGACTTCCTAGTTACACGAGCTAAGTTATTTTTTTATGCATGTCATTAATTAATTTTGTCGCGTCACATGTATTTGTATCGTGGTTGAAAGTTTAACAACGTATTTTTTTTGCGCCTATTCTTATTCTTATGTAAACTTAAAGTATTCTTTCAGTACAATCATTTATGTGCGTTTTGAATTTATTTAAATAATCGGCCACGGTCCGGTACTCGTCGTAATTGACTTAAGTACCTTTAGAACAAGAGTTTGTCGTGTGAATTACGTGTAGGGATTCATCGGTGTACGCGACTGTCTAATCCGCTAACCTATTTGGGGGCGTTTGTGCCTCGAATTTGTATTCATTTTCTTAACTTGCTCTCGTGAATAATTGGTATCTGAGAATTATATATGCTATTAATTTTATTTGATATTGTTTATTGGTATGGTTATGTGTGTTTCGATGTGTAAATTGAACTCTAGTCGCTAACACAATATACTGATTTCTAGGCACATACGGTTTATTTTTTTTTGTATCTACGAGTACCTAGTGGCTCTAGATATTTCTCTTACAGAATCATAGGTGGCGCTTTATAAATTTTCCGAGCAGTTTAGAGGCCTTCTTTGTCAACGATTTTCAACCCACCCACGACCACTTCCGAGTAATTAAGAGCTGCCGCGGGGGGTCATCTAGCACTGCGATACTTTTATTTTATTGGTTACAAATAAACCGTAACAATCTTTTGTGGCGCCCAACGTGGGGCCTTTGTGTTTTGCGACTAGAGAACAATTCTGCTGTCGAGAATTATATTTGTTGCTTTTGTGAATGCTTGACCTGTTGACTACTGTGTTTTATTACTGTATTATTTTAGTGCGTTTGCTTGCAGATCTTAGGATATACGCTTTCTTTTGCTTGTGCCTTTCGGATTACTTTTGTATACAATAGATGCTGCAATCACTACTTTTGCCTTTATATGCTTAAACTGAATTTTTGTTGGTTTTCTTGTGCTTATCTATTTCTCTGTCTGTTCGTAGTGCTTTACAACTAAAAGCAAATCAATATTTACCTGTTACTTCGCTTGAGTCTAAATTCTCTGACAATCAAGCTGCGATTGAACTAGCCCTCAAAGAACTTCAAGCTACTTTAACAACTTTTGATGGAGATGCTACTTCTAATGTCTTTAAACGTGTCAGTTCTCTTTATCTTCACATCGAACGACGTTGTCTTTTATCAACCCTACTGATACCGATCAGGTTAAAGAAACTCAAACCAAACGACAACTTGCATTACGATTAACCGTTGTTAAAAACGATTTCGATGTCAAGATTAAGAAATCTAAACATGTTTCGTTCGGTTCAAAGCTTCGAGCACCGCTTTAGAGGATGATCTACCTTTTCTTTCGTCATCAGACTCTGATAATGAACTCGATGCTTCTACTTCTGTAGCCGCTACTCAAGCCATGTCGTCCTTTAAAAATATTTCTTTGTCTAAATGGAATCTTACATTTTCTGGTGAGGGTACTGTCTTTTTATCTGACTTTCTTATTTGTGTTGAAGAACTATCTTTAGCTAGGGGAGTATTTTCTCAACAACTTTTTGTTGCTGCCCCTAAAACACTATCAAGGAAAGCTCTTCTTTTATTTCGGGTGAATCAAAAACGTTTGAACTCTTGGCGAAACGTAGTGGTACTCTTGCAATCTGAATTTTTGCCTCAAGACTACGATGAGCGTTTGTTATTTGAAATTAAATCTAGGACTATGGGAGGGATGAAACCATCGGTGTTTAATGACGCTTAACAATTAAAATAATTAAGCGTAACTTAACTCCATTCCATCAAGCTGCATTAGCCTTAGCTGCCGTGAATAGTCTCTCGCATTTAATCATTTTAGGCCGACAGATCAAACTCAACAAGTGGTCTATGGACAACTATAAGCCACCGCCTTCTCGCAGAAATGTAAAATTACTTGAACCTTCTTTAGCTTACATCTTGGACTCTTCTTCGTCGTCTTTGTCGACATCACGTTTTCCTAGTGCTGCAGTGGATTTTGCTCAAGCCACCACGAGTACTGCTGTGCGGACACCCATGCTTTTAACACTTGTGTGCTGGAATTGTAAACAGGAAGGACATCGCTCTCTAAATTGTCCTCGTCCTCAGGTACTCCATTGCTTTGACTGTGGGGAACATGGAGTTACTCGCCGTAACTGCACGAAATGCTGACGTTTGGAAAACTAACTTCGGAGTCGACGGACCGAGTCGTTGATTCTTCTTCTACTTTAACCTCGGATTCTACTTCTCCTTTCTTTGGTGTTGATGAACAACAACGAGTCTTATTGGATTTTATTTTTGCTAGCGTTCGGGGTACTGAGTTGCCTTATTTAAAGGTAGAAATTTTCGGACACGCTTTTTTTAGGTCTTTTCGATTCGGATTCTACCAGAACTATTTTAGGAAGGACTGGATGGAAACTTTTACGTAATTTAGGGTATGCTCTTTCTAATTGTGAGTTTTCTTCGTCCACTGTTGCTAACGGTCGTAAGTGCAACATTCTGATCTCTATTACTATACTCATTACGGTTGAAAATCGGACTAAGACCTTAGATGTGTTGGTCATACCTGAAGTCACCCAACACTTAATTTTTCGGATAGATTTTTGGATTGCCATGAATTTTATACCAAACTTCCGAAGTGGCTATTGAACTTTCGGAGACCTTAACGAAAATTCCCTTACAGTAAATCATGTTGTTGCTCATTCAACTATCTTCTCTTCAACAGTCTACTCTTCAAACTTTTCTCGATTCTACATATCATACGATCTCTCCGGTATTAGGATGTACTTCACTAGTACAACACAAAATTACTACATTGGTTGATCCTATTAAGCAAAGGTATTACCCTTTATCTCCTGTTCTTTAAGAGATGGCTAATGTGTGGTTGAACATTCGCAGTCACCATGGGCCAGTTCCATTGTCTTGGTGAAAAGAAAGATAGCAATTATTGTTTCTGCGTCAATTTTCGCAAAGTTAACGAGGTAACGTTGAAGGATAGTTATTCACTGCCATATATCTTTTTTATTTTAGACCGCCTTTGCGATTCTCGTTTTCTTTCTTCACTAGACATCCGCTCAGCCTACTGGCAGATTCCTTTAACTCCAGATTCGAAGGAAATCGCCGCTTTTACTGTGCCAAATCGAGGCCTTTTTTAGTTTACTAGATTGCCTTTTGGCGTTCATAACTCACCAGCTACATTTCAGAGACTGATCGATCGTGTCTTAGGTGCAGATTTAGAACTATACTGCTTTGCTTACCTGGATGACATTATTATTACTACTCTGACCTTCGACCAACACTTGGAAGTTCTCTCTAAAATCTATGAACGGCTTATTTCTTCTGGTCATACTATTCGAGCCGATAAATGTAAATTTTGCCTACCTGAATTACGATATCTGGGATATGTTGTCAATAAAGATGGACTCTTAGTGGATCCTGAAAAAGTTTCTGCCATCCTACAGATCCCTACTCCTAAAACTGTGACTGATATCCGACGCTTTATTGGTATTGAGGGTTCACACTTTACGGTTATCACTGATCATTACTCACTCCTGTGGCTGAACCGACTTCAAAATCATTTTGATCGTTTGGATCGATGGGCATTGCGCCTACAACAATATGATTTTCCCATAATACATCGAAAAGGAAAATAACACGTTGTACCAGACATGATATCTCGATTTGTGCTTGTTGTCGACTCTGTTCCTGTATACTCTCTCTCTCTCTCTCTCTCTCTCTCTCTCTCTCTCCTACGTTTACAGTTGTCTTTCCTACTTCAGACCGTTGATTAGTTGATCGCGTTCTTACTTCTTTTCAGAAATTTCCATCCTGGTCTGTCTCGAAAAATGTCTTATATCGACGAGTCAAAACTTCTTCTCCTGACAATAGCTGGAAACTTGTGGTTCCAACGAAACAACGTCAAGCTGTGATTCGAGCCAATCATACTCCACCAACTGCAGGGCACTGTGGCGTATTTAAAACTACTGCGCGGATCATGCAACATTATTTTTGGCCTAAAATGCGCTCTGAAGTGGCTGACTATGTGCGTCATTGTCGTGTGTGTGCCGCACACAAAATAGAACAACGAGCTGCTCCTGGTTATTTTGCTTCTCGTGCTAGACCTACTCGTCCTTGGCAGATCTTATCGTGTGATATTGTTGGTCCATTACCTCGTTTGACTAAAGGAAACTCTTATGTTTTTGTCTTAGTGGACAGTTTCACTAAGTTTGCATTGTTCTTTCCGCTGCGTTCTGCTACTGCTACTCTTGCTACTCATATTACTAAGATTCTCAAAGACCAAGTCTTTCTTCTTTTTGGTGCTCCGCAATATATTATTACGGACAACGGTGTTCAATTTCCTAGTAAAGAATTTACTTAGCACTGTCACGAATATGCCTCGACGATTCTTTATACTGCTAGATACCATCTTCGGCAAATCCCGCTGAGCGTATTAATCGCGTTCTTAAAACTATGATACCGGCGTATACTAAATCTAACCATCGACATTGGGATAATAATCTCGCTAAAGTTGGTTGCACTATTCGTACAGCAACACACGAAATTATTGATTGTACTCCTTACTATGCATTGTTCGGCCGTGAGCACGTTATCTCTGGTCATTCTTTTAGTCGTTCTGTCGATTTGGACAAACAATCAGACTCTATGGCATTTCCTACTCCTAACCCTAAGGTATATGAAGAAATACGTCTTTCTATTCTGCGTAAATTAACTCAGGCATATACCAAACAAGAAGAACGGTATAATCTTCGGAAACGTCACGTTAGATATAATCTCGGGGATAGTGTGTGGAAGCAAAATTTTGTTTTTTCTTTGGCTCCTGACGCTTTTAATGCTAAATTGACGACAAAGTTAGTCGGACCATTCCGCATTAAAACTGTAGTTTCTCTCTGGACTTACGAACTGGAAGATTCAGCGAATAAATTCTTAGGTACTTGGCATGTCAAAGACCTTAAGCCCGCCTATGATAGTTCAGAAGATTCTGATACGACAGTGGATAATCCAAGGAATACTAATATTTTGATACTGTATCCTAGGCGCCGAATAAGACGAAAATTTGATCATACGTAGTTTCTGAGTGCTTTTGTTGCTAACTTACTTTGCTGTACTATTGTTTCTGATTTGGATTTTTCGGCTTTATTTTTTTGTTAGGTAGTTAATGTGGTTTTTTACTTTTTTTTGTTTAACCATTATTGGGGTTGTGGGTTCGGTGGGATACTTGGGTGATAGATGATGTGTGAGATATCCCTGAAGGGATATTCCAACAATAGGTCGACTTATTATTTAGCGTCTATTCCTTGATAAACCTTTATGACTTTTTCTGTTTCGCATTACTTGGTTATTTTCTTTTGGTTATTTGGCTCTGCACTCTTTCGGTAGTGTGATGAGTGTTCGGGTTTGACTTTAGCTTAGTCAAATGTTTGGAGGAGGATATCATTCTGTCAATTATGTTTTCTTTGGGATGTTTCCCGACATTTAGTATTGGTATTATTTTTGTTTTGGTTATTTACTTTTCTAGCCGACTCAATACACATCAGACTATCAGACTTCGTCCGCGGATCTCATTTTAGACCAATGACTCACCATAATGGTGTTCACTATATAAAATTATTAAGGTAGTTGGATGGGCACGTTAAAGGATGGACACTATTGATGTCACCTAACGTCTTGACTATATAAAATTATTCGGGTGGTTGGAGGGCAAGTAGGGCAGGTTTCACTTACTTGTGTCAATAAACAACTTGACTATTGTTTTGGCTGAGGTTCTGGTTGGAGTGATATGCTCCTGTGTGTTCACTTGGTTGTGGGAGTACCGTGATTTCCTGATCCCGTGACGGATTGATCGCCCTCTCCTAGGTGACATGGTGGCGTAGATTTCTTTGGCTCGATCCTTGTGCTCGAAACTAATAGTTTTGACATGTGTTTGTCCGTCTGTAGTCTTTTACTCAGATAAATTTTTTGTTGCTATAGAGAATCTCTACTCTATGATACATTGTGGGAGAGGGTTTTGTTTCTTTTAGGTCAAAACCACAATGTTGGGGTATTTAGATCATAAGTTTGGGGTTGGGTTTCTGCAATTTGGGTTTTTAGCTTTTCTATCATTTTTCTATGTGGTATTATTATTTTTTTTTGTTAGGGAGGTTATGCATTTGGATTTGGTTTTGGGTTTTCGGGGTCATTTGGATCCTTGGCTTCAACCTAAATTTCTTTTCCTGCGCCTTTGTCTCAACTCTTCTCTGTATCTGAGTTTGTGTATTGGCCATTGTTTGACTAGATCTAGGGGATTTCCGGCCTTTTTGGGAGATCCGCTTTGTTAGCGACTTTTTGCCTCTAGATCCCTATTTTCTGATAGTTCTTTTGCTTTGGTTTATTTAGATTTGTTTTCTCTGGGAATTATCAATCCGCTTTTAGCAACTTGTAAGGGTATCTAAATCATTCGTGACCACCACATTCTACGGAAACTTGACTTTGTTTCGGAATTTCTTTCTTAACTATTTGTTATTAAGAAATTTTCTTCCTACAGTATATGCCTTCGTGTTTACGCTAATGCGTCTGAGTATGCATTCTTATGTTGGGTCGTTTGGGGATTTTACTTGTTTAGAGTTGCCGTTCGATCGGGCATCCGTGCATTCTAAAATAGACACCGCGTGGATTCGCAAAAATAATACGTTCGTTTCCTATTAAATCGTCGTTGTGAAAGGGTGTACTTGGAAAATGCTGTCTAAAAGTTGAACAATTGGACACGTGCGTAATAATAGCGACTGAAGTAAAATCGTCCCATTCTAATTAGGGAATAAACTTTTGGTTACGATTCCAGTGTAAGTAGCTTTCATTCATTCTTTTACGTTCCCTTGTTTTAGTAAAATATTTGTTCTTACGGTTTCTATTAATTCTAGGCACCTTTTCTTGTTGGTGTTTCATTCGTTTTGGACGTTCGTTTGACGTACTCCGTGGTGATTTGTCGCTGAATATTGAATGAGGGTTATACTGGCAATATAAATAATCTAAAAATTATAACTTATCAAAACGGATCTTACACCACCGTGGGAATTGACTGGCAAATTTAGTAAACTAATTACGAAGCCAACTATACATATATTGTTAATCAATTTCCCTGGAGGCCATCGTCAAATCAAGGCCACGACTCAAGATAAGCCGGTTATCTACTCATTGGTGCAGCCCAGCAACTGTTATCAGTGGAGTCCATTTTAGTTTCTTCTCTTCTTAGATACTCAGATACTGGATTTAGATACGAAAGCTGTTATCGCTAGCGATTAACTGTCAAACCCGGAAGACTTCCTAGTTACACGAGCTAAGTTATTGCTTTATGCATGTCATTAATTAATGTTGTTGTGTCATACGTATTTGTATCGTGGTTGAAGATTTAACAACGTATTTTTTTGCGCATATTCTTATTCTTATGTAAACTTAAAGGATCCTTTCAGTACAATCATTTATGTGCGTTTTGAACTCATTTAAATAATTGTCCACGGTCCGGCACTCGTAGTAATTGACTTAAGTACCTTTTGAACAAGAGTTTGTCTTGTAAATTACGTGTAGGAATTCATCGGTGTTCGCGACTGTCTAATCACCTAACCTATTTGGGGGCGTTTGTGCCTCGAATTTGTATTGATTTTGTTAACTCGCTCTTGTGAATGATTAGTATTTGAGAACTATATATGCTATTGATTTTATTTGATATTGTCTATTGGTATTTGTTATGTAGTGTATATTATTATGTAGCATGAAGAGAGGGCAGTTAGAGGAAGTTAAACAGTACAAGCGCACTCAATGGGTAAAGAACGGGAGTAGAGGCAGTTCGTGGTAGATCCCGCAGATGTAACGTTGTGTAGCAATAATCTAAATAAATTGTGTATACAGATAAATATTGTTTTACTCCATTATTAAGAATAAGAAGGATACAACAGTATGATTATGTGTGTCTCAATGTGTAAATTGAACTCTAGTCGCTAACACAATATACTGATTTGTAAGCATATACGGTTTATTTTTTTTTTGTATCTACGAGTACCTAGTAGCTCTAGATATTTCTCGTACAGAATCCTAGGTGGCGCTTTATAAATTTTCCGAGCAGTGTAGAGACCTTCTTTGTGAACAATTTTCAATTCACCCACGACCACTTCCGACTAATTAAGAGCTGCCGGGGGGGTCATCTAGCACTGCGATACTTTTATTTTATTGGTTACAATAAACCGTAACAACTTTATTCAATATCATTTTAAGAATTATGTGTAATAACGTTTATTATATTTGGTGAACTTATACCTACAATTTATTGTATCATTCAATACAAATAACTTTTTACAATTTATTCTCAAATCCTTGCAGCTTTCCAGGACGTCCTCTTACTAACCACAATTTCTTGGTCCAAATCTCCTAAAAATGTTATCGATTAAAAATATTAAAAAATAAATACTATAATATATCCACTTTAAAACTACTTCTTCCGTATCCCCATTTTTCAAAAGTATCTTTATCAAATACTTTCTCGATATTCTTTGAATCAACATAGAAAGTAGAGTTATTATTGACGTAGTGGCAAGTGATTGCTTTTCGATATCCCTGAAGAAAAACTTGAAATAAAGTTTAGTTCTAACTAATTGTAATTGGTTTGATACACACACGGTCTTAATAAATAAATATGAACTACTAATAGCATGTCAAATAACTGTCATTTGACTGAACTCATTCATCTTGAAAGATGCGCAACGCTTACTGTTTCAGAGTGCGTAACAAAATTTAAGTTAATTTAAATTCAAGTAACAAATTTAATTTTGTAAAGGTTATTGTCATATGAAATACAACAAGTTGATATGAAATTGCTGGGAATTTCTGATCTCAAATACGAGTAATTTGAGGTGAAAATTTCCTGCAATTTCATACCATCGAGTTATATTTGGCATGAATATTTTACGACAAAGTTTTGGAAATTTTTAATGAAATTTTAACGCGTGAAAATATCCGATAAATTTAACCGTGCTTGATCCATTATAACAAAATTAATGAATGTGATTGGTCTAGATAGTGTGAGTGGAATTTTCATAGTAATACCACAAAATAATAATACTTTATATTTATTATTTTGTGGTAATACAGCATAATGCAACCACCTGAGATGCTAAAATTTGTGTAGCTGCGGCATCACTTCAGTAACCCATATTTATTTATGAAGTTGTGGATTCATCAAACTGATGTTATGTTTAAAACTTATACCTGAGTTATATTTGGTTCTGAACCATGGAGCAGTAACGTATGAAAGAAAATTGTGTCTCCTTTTTTCATGGGCAGGTAAATGGGACAATACTTTTCTATGTCTAAGACACCATAAAAATGTCTATTTTCCACGTTCTAAGAAAATATGTACACAAATATAGATACAAAGTGATAGATATTTAGATTACATAAAATTTGCAAAAAAAGTAAATTCTAACAAAAATCGACCCTTGTGTTACAATACATGATGTTATATTCAGATAAAGTAGTCAAGCATCAGTTATTCAACTTCTACCTTTTACTATTTTTTTTCAATTATTCATAGTGTTTCAATGTCCTGAATTGCGCACCTTACATTTTTTACCGTTTGACTTAATTTAATGCTGTTAAAAATGCAAAGGTGGTCGAGAAAAAACGTAAACATTATTGCTGAAAGCAACTTTGTCGACTGATATTTACAGCAAGCGATTCGAGATCTTTATTTTTGCTAACATTTAGTTGGCTGTAATTATCGTATGATCGACTTATGTAACTGTCGACAAAGTTGCTTAATGCAAATACATTTACGTACGTGATCGTTAACACGAGTCGACACTAGGTGTCACAAAAGTTACTGTTTGATTCACAACCACACAAAAAAATAGTTTTTTGGGTCTAAAGGTCAGACCATGTTTACTATATGTTTTCAGGTTCGCTAAATCCAAATCCGATGTCCAAAAAACCTCAGCACTTCAGGGTTCTGACATAATCTCAAAAAACATCATACAAAATTTTATTCAAGTCCGGGGTCAGATCATGTTTATTATATGTTTTTTTGTTCGCTGAATCCGAATTCAAGATCCAAAAAACCCAGAATGTTAAGGTTTCGACATAACCTCAAAAACTTCATAATTTTTTTTTGAGTCCGGGGGTCAGACCATGTTTACCATATGTTTTTGAAGTCGCTGAATCCGAATCCGTCGTCCCAAAATACCTAACATGTCAGGTTGTCGACATAACCTTCAAATTATTCCGTTATCTAAGCTATTTAAGGCTTCAACGTTTTGACTTTAGCCGTATATTGAACAAAAATTAGTTTAACCCATAAACCCTATTTACTCCACAAAACAAATATATATATAGGACCGTCGACATCAGCGCTACCTGATGTACACCGCAAGAAGGTTGCACGATCGGATTTTGTACATCATATAGCCCTTATAAGGGCTTTTGGCAACAAAAATTTGAATTTGTGGAATGATTACCAAGAATAAATAAATGATTAGATAAATGAATTGTATACGTCTACAATATGAAAAATGATGTGTAGAATTTTTAGCTACTAGAATAAATGACTAATTACATGACTACAATAGGAATCGAATGACGAAGACGCATAAATCAAATGTCAGACTCTTGTTTGCTACTATAGCGGGTTCTTTTCTCATCAAAAGATCTATGCAGTGATTTACGCTTTCTATCTTCTTTCGGTGTATCTCCCTTCAACATCCAACAGAAATCTGCCATCATATCCCTCCTTCTTTGATATCGAGTTTCCATGACTTTAAATATCTTGGTGAAAGCGTCCGCCTTGCTCTTCACTAAAATCACCTAGATTATTTGGAAATTTGTCCAGATGTGCATGCAAAAAATGTAACTTCAAATTCATCAGGCATCCTAGCTTTCTAAAATTTTCAATCATTTTGCCAACAATCTTTTTATACTTCGGACTTTTGTTATTTGCTAAAAAGTCGATTCATTGTACCAATGAAATTTATATCTTTGAACATAGTTCGAATTTGGGGTCCGTGGAATACTCCTTCTTTCAACTTAGCCTCAGAAAGTTTCGGAAATTTGGATTGAAGGTGTTGAAAATATGCCCTTGATTTATCAAAGGCTTCGACGAATTGTTTCATGAGACCAAGCTTTATATGCAACGGAGGAATGAGAATTTTCGATGGATTCACAAGGGACTCATTGATGATGTTGTTAGAACCTGGAGTTCTCTATTTCTACTATCCCACAAACACAAATAGCAACGATATTTGGTGAATCCTGACTGTTGTCGAAGCAGCATGGTTATTATTTTTAAATCTCCGCATATTAGCCATAAATGCTTTTCATATTGAATTTTCTGTTAAAGTATTTGTAAATTCTCATATTTCTCTTCCATGAGCAATCGGTACAGGAGCATAAACTTTCGTGTTGTGAAGTAAGACCGCATTTATACTTCGTTTCAAAGAGTCTATAAAGAGTAGTCAATCAGAAGCTTTGTAAAAATTCTCTTTTAGCTGACCCTCGATATCGGTACAAAATACTAAAGATGAATCTTCCTTCTTCGTAAAAAATTTACGGAATTTGAAGTCTTGGTTTCGATAAATAGAAACTTTTGTTTTAGGTTCTAGAAGATTTTCCTTTTTCAGAAATGAAACCAAAAGCTCAGAACCATCTTTTGGTAAACCTAAATCTCTAACGAGATCATTCAACTCAAACTGTGATACCAATGAAGGAGTTGAAGGTACTTTTTCATTCGACGTGTACTCTGAGCCCCTGCTATCGTTGTCGTCGCTCAAAAAATCACTTTCTTCATCTAGTTCTCTAAATTCGATACCTTTAGTAACACGATAAATATTAGATTGGCATTTAACTTGATCAACTATAACGGGAGCCGTCATTAATGGAGCATTGTTATATACAACATCTTTTTGCACATGGTACAAATGACACGCGGAACTCAGCTATTATGTTGATCCATCTATGAATTGAAAATTTCTTCGTATAAGTTGCAAATATTATAGTCAATCGTTTTTTGCAAAGATGTCACTTCATATTTGGAACAAACGTAACACAAATTGTCATGATTTGCCAGACAATCATGTGATTGCGAACTAATGTGAAGCTGCGGTCGCTTGATGACGACGTCTGCGGGCCCGCTTTCTTACCCTGACCAGCCGCCGATACTGAAGATCCGACTCTCTGCATCGTAAAAGCTTGCGTACGCCTGGAATGACGGCATGAAAGACGTAATCCAGGGACTTTGCCGGATCCACAGGTACACTCCGTTGCCCGCCGTCACCGCGAGGAGGTGCGCCAGATGCAAACACACGTCGAAAGTCGGATGTATACATTTCAGCGACCCCAAAAACATATGGTAAACATGGTCTGACTCCCTGACTGCGAAAAAAAAAATTTATAAAGTTTTTGAGGTTATGTCAAAACCCTGACGTGCTGGGGGTTTTGGACCTTAGATTCGGATTCAGCGACCCCAAAAACAACATATAGTAAACATGGTCTGACCTTCAGACCCCAAAAATATTTTTTTTTGTGTGCTGTTCTCTATTCATTGGCGGTTGTCGATATAGTTTTTACATTAAGAAGGTATTGGTAGATGCGCTACCCTAAAGCGGACAATAATATAAGGACCCAGAAAGCGCATACTTTTTATGGCTGATTTTCAGTTCTAAAAATTAACTTCTTTGTTGGTGTAACCTAAAAATGTAATATACAGGATGGTACTTTTGAAAACGAGTCATAGGGATTTAGCATTGTGAACTGGTTTTTTTCGAATTTCTGCTCGCTCTTTCAAGTGATAAAAATGGTTTTGGTATCAAAACGCAACTAAAATTATTGCGCATAGCGCTCGCTATCAGAAATCAGCTGAATTACACGGTCTAGTTGAAAATTCATCAATAAAAATTAGTAATTTTTTATGTTTATTTATTGTAACCTTCTTATTTAATATAGTTCTAATACCATTCGAAGCTGTTCCTTGGGAATAAAGCTTTTTATTTGCTTACTAATGACTTTTCTTTCAGCTTTATTGTCAAAATGTAGGAATGTTGATTGTTTAGGCAACCCAATACTATTTTTCTTTCATTATCAAAACTAATTTTAGCTTAATTTTGATACCAAACCTATGACCCGTTTTCAAAAGCACCACCTCGTATGTAATTATGCAACCCTACACAAAGAGTGCAACTTAAAAATGCAACTATTGCATATAACTTTTTCTTAATTAACACTCTGTACGTATATTTACCGGTGGGTAATCGTGAGGTAGTAAATCCATTTTATGAGATTTGGGAACGACATATAAAGATCCATTTTCTTTTGTGACTGTTTCCATTGCAGTCCAACAAGCTACAAGAGAATTCTCCGGCCGAAAAGGAAAAAAAATAAATCTTGATGCATGAGGTGTCTTGAAGCATCTATTTCAGAGTTCGGTGGCTTATTGATTAATATTGAATGACAACATGATATATTAGGTCCGATTATACTTTGAACAATGTCAAGCATTGGTTCATAAGTAACGTATTTCGAAAGCACGTCATCATGATAAATATTTTGAATCTAAAAGAAATTTATTAGTATTTATGGTATATTGTAAATTCAAGGTGTTAATTAATGATTTTCATCTAGTAAGAGGAGACTTTTCCATGTAAAATAAAAATACCGCCTCTTAAAAATAGTCACATTATACAAGGTGATTAATAACTATTGGGACATAAGCTAAGGCCGGGTTATTTAGACCAAAATATGACCATAAAACACAATATGCCTTAATAAAATATTCCTGCGTAAAAAGATACAAAATTTTTTTTTTTTTCATCTTTTGTTAATAATTTCACCGTAAATGTATCAATTCTGATTAAAATCTACAGAGAAGCATAATTATCTGACAGTCCAAAACGTACCCTTAATAAATAATTAATATTTGAAATCCCCTTCTGACACTACGAATTGTTCAACTGCGTTTTTCTCGGAAACAGATGAAATTATCGTATTTAAACAGAAGCACCAATATTGTGTAGAAATGATGTTTACGTCATATTCTCTAATCAAAATCATTAAAAAGTTTTTTTAAAAAAAGTTACCAGCCAATTTCATCATCAGGAACCATTCAAGTGGCGCCCCCTACAACAAATTGTAAAATAATACATAAAATAATTAAACGTTCTGTATCTTTTTCCACAGCAATATTTTATTAAGCAATATTGGGTCCTATGATCATATCTTATCCTAAATAACCCGCTCTTAGCGTATGTTCCAATAGTTATGAATCACCCTGTATAAAAGAATCTTGAGGTTACCTCAAAATTGAGAACTGATTGACAGTTTGCATTGTCAATTAGATAAAATTAATACATGGGAAAAGTAACTAGATGAAAATCATTAAATATTTCACACTCTGCTAATTGCTGATTCGCCTTGTAGATTGAGTTTTTTTAAGTACGGATCTTTCATTGCTGTTACACCTTTTGTGGAGACTCTTTTATTGCACATGTCGACAAAACGTTGCCTAAAACAGTAAAAATTATCAATAAAATGAGAATTCATTGACCAATACATTTAGTTTCGACTGTATGGTTATAAAATAGTCACTATATCAAAATTATTTATCATGAAAATTAGGTACAAAATTTAAATTAGAAATTAATGTCCTGAAATAAACGGATAAAACAACTAAAATATGGATAAAGTAAACACTTATTTTTCTTGAACGTTTCAATACGAAAATTAGAGATCCCTTAGTAAGTTTTCTAATCTTGTTCAAGTTCTGACTATATTGTAGTCTATTTAAATAAAACATGCCAAATTACATAATCTTCTGGGTAGAAGGGGGACACCGTGGAATTAGGCTAACAACCTCTCATCTCATCAGGCAGTTCCCTAATTAGGCTTCTCACCTTATTAGGCTGTTGTTGTCAACAGGCTGTTGACGCAGGCATTCTATTTAATTACTTGTTTCTGTTTTTGAAGACGTCAATGGAAAATACGGCCTCTCACCTCATTAGGCTGTTGTTGTTGATGTTGATTTTCATCATGGCGGTGGTTTGGCGGTCGATTTGAATTTCCAACATGGCGTCCCATCATGGCGGATGTTTCGGCGGTCGATTTGAATTTCCAACATGGCGTCCCATTATGGCGTCCTAAAGTTTTTTTATGTATTTAAAAAAACTTGGTTGAGATTCGAACTTGCAACCATTGCATTACCGAGCCAAGGCTTTAACCACTAGGCTACGGCGACAATTGAAGGATAGAGTTTGAAGTTTGTATATAACTGTAAAGGTTGATTAAGATGAATGATTGAATGATGTATGATGTTGTAAAATGTAGGTTAAGATGAGAAGACCTGTTAATTAAAAAGATGAATAAGGTTAATCAAAAAGATGAATAAGGATAAAACATTTAATAAACAAGATGAAAAAGAATAAAAACATATATTTATCACTATTATCCATTATAAACTAATTCACAAACAAAAACAACACTTACGTAAGGCCATTTTGTATAACGTATGATTAAACATTAAATAAACAAGATGAAAAAAGATAAAAACATATATTTATCACTATTATTCATTATAAACTAATTCACAAACAAAAATAACACTTACGTAGGGCCATTTTGTATGACGTATGATTAAACATTTAATAAACAAGATGATAAAGGATAAAAACATATATTTATCACTGTTATTCATTATAAACTAATTCACAAACAGGAATAACAATTACTTAACTTTATTTTTGTATGACGTACGATTAAACATTTAATAAACAAGATGAAAAAGGATAAAAACATATATTTATCACTGTTATACATTATAAACTACTTCACAAACAAAAATAACACTCACGTAGCTCCATTTTGTATAACGTATGATTAATCATTTAATAAACAAGATGAAAAAGGATAAAAACATGTACATTTTTCTTTCTCATACTTTATAAACTAGAACACAAACACGAAAAACAATTACCTAAAGCGATTCAATATGGCTGCCAAACCAACATTTTTCTTTATTAATTACATTAACCACGGCTTTAACAAGTACATTTAAATTTACACCTGATTAAAAAACTTTAACATACTGAGGTTCGAACCATTAACGATTGATACACAATCTTTTGTAAACAGATGACACCATTTTGACATGGTGACGTATGATTTTAAAACATACCGGTTCAACATGTTAATTACATTAACCACGTATTTAACATATAGTTTTTAAATTTACACTTGATTAAAAAAAAGCTTTAACATACTGAGGTTCGAACCATTAACGATTGATACACAATCTTTTGTAAACAGATGACACCATTTTGACATGGTGACGTATGATTTTAAAACATACCGGTTCAACATGTTAATTACATTAACCACGTATTTAACATATAGTTTTTAAATTTACACTTGATTAAAAAAAGCTTTAACATACTGAGGTTCAAACCATTAACGTTTTTACACCACCACGTATTTAACAAATAGTTTTGAATTTACACTTGATTAAAAAAAATTGAACATACTGAGGTTCGAACCATTAACGATTTTACACCACCACGTATTTACCAAGTAGTTTTGAATTTAAACTTGATTTAAAAAAAATTGAACATACTGAGGGTCGAACCATTAACATTTTTACACCACCACGTATTTAACATATAGGTTTGAATTTACACTTGATTAAAAAAAAAACTTGAACGTATCAGGGTTCGAACCATTAACGTTTAAATACACCATCAAGGTGACGTATGTGTTAGGGAACATAAAAAAAAAACAACAAGGAGGATACGTTTTATTTTGTATCTCTGTTATACAATCACATTTACAAGTACCAATAACATATGTTTTTTAATTGGAAGAATAAAAAAGCAGGAAACAAATTTTATTTCTCTCTCTGATTTACACACAATATAAAATTATTTTACAAAATATGAAACGTTACAACTTCAGAGTTCCATCTATGAATGGCACACCACATCTAGCATTCGTTTACCAGCTCGAGAATCATCTACGGTGTCACCAAAATTTTCTTTCTGTAACTATTATTCAAACGTAGAGTTTTCTTATATTGACGACCTGAATTCATAACAATAATTAACTGAATGGTATAAAACCGTATACCAAACACTTATTAAATGTTTAATCATAGGTCATACAAAAAGAAGCTACGTGAGTGTTATTTTTGTTTGTGAAGTAGTTCATAATGTATAACAGTGATAAATATATGTTTTTATTCTTTTTCATCTTGTTTATTAAATGTTTAATCATACGTCATACAAAAATGAAGTTAAGTAATTGTTATTCCTGTTTGTGAATTAGTTTATAATGAATAACAGTGATAAATATATGTTTTTATCCTTTTTCATCTTGTTTATTAAATGTTTAATCATACGTCATACAAAATGGCGCTACGTAAGTGTTATTTTTGTTTGTGAATTAGTTTATAATAAATAACAGTGAGAAATATATGTTTTTATTCTTTTTCATCTTGTTTATTTAATGTTTAATCATACGTCATACAAAATGGCGCTACGTGAGTGTTATTTTGTTTGTGAATTAGTTTATAATGAATAACAGTAACAAATATATGTTTTTATCCTTTTCACCTTATTATTAAATGTTTTATTCTTATTATTCTTTTAATTAACCTTATTCATTTTTTTAATTAACAGGTCTTCTCATCTTAACTTACATTTTACAACATTATACATCATTCAATCATTCATCTTAATCAACCTTTACAGATATATACAAACTTCAAACTCTATCCTTCAATTGTCGCCGTAGTCTAGTGGTTAAAGTCTTGGCTCAGTAATGCAATGGTTGCACGTTTGAATCTCAACCAAGTTTTTTTAAATACATAAAAAAAACTTTAAGACGCCATGATGGAACGCCATGTTGAAAATTCAAATCGACTACCGAAACATCCGCCATGATGGGGCGTCATGTTGGAAATTCAAATCGACCGCCAAACCACTGCCATGATGGAAATCAACATCAACAACAACAGCCTAATGAGGTGAGAGGCCGTATTTTCCATTGACGTCTTCATAAACAAAAACAAGTTATTAAATAGAATGCCTGCGTCAACAACCTGTTGACAACAACAGCCTAATGAGGTGAGAGGCCTAATTAGGGAACTGCCTGATGAGGTGAGAGGTAGGTGAGAGGTTGTTAGCCTAATTAGGCTAATTGCCGTTCACTTTTACTAATTAGGGTCAAAAGTCCACGGTGTCTCTCTCCTACTCTTCTGTATTGCATATTTAACGTTTTTGCTCGTTAATTTAAAATTTTAATATAGGTACATTCATGAAATTTAAAACTTGGACACCACAATTTCTGTAAACAAAAGTTTGCACATTGTGAAGCGGGCTTAAGAGTATCATTTACAATTCTAACAGCAGGTAGTCTCAGCAGGGGTTATCTTATAGAAGGACTGTAGAATGAATCATTACACTAAGCACGTTTTAGAAAATAGGTAATTTACGTTGCTTACTTAATTTTTTCTTTAAAGAATATATTTGAAGGTATCGCTAATTAAACACCATAGCTCGATTAATTATCGAATCAAAATTTTGTTTAGGAAATGTTTACAAAATAAAATTAGAAATAATTTTGATTTAAAAACGTCTACAAGCAATAACTTTTAAATTAAATCAAAAAACTAAACATGGTTATTTGGGTTGACTGATTATTACTTATTTTTAAATAAATCTAACCTACTAATTATTGTAAGTTATTAAAAAAATCATTAAACTCTCTATTCATAATATTTAGTCCTTACAAAATGTATATTTTATGACGTTTCATTTTTTTCTGTAGTTAATATAAAAAGTGAAAATAAAAACTAAGGCAATTCTTATTGTCAACGTATATATTTAGTTTTTGACAAGAATTTATTACATAATTATAATTAAGATACCAAGTTATAGTTTAAAATTAAATGAAAACTTTTTTTAAATAAAGGTATTACTATATAAATAAATATAAGAAATCAATAATGGGTGTGACCTCCATTATTATTGATACATTCTTGGAGGCGTCTGCTCATTGACGCTATCAAGGTATCAATATAATTAATATTAATCGTTTCCCATGCGGTATCAATGGCTGCAATTAGTGCATTTCGGTTTACTGGTATAAAATTTGGCCCTTGTTGTCTTCGGATAACAGCAAGTATTCGAGCCCAAACATTTTCGATAATGTTAAAATCTGGGCTTTTTGCTGGCCAGGGTAACAGCTCCAAGTTATTTGCTTGTATCCAGTTGCGCACAACCTGCGAAGTATAGGGTCATCATATTCCGATAGTTAATTATCGAATGTTCCAAGAAAATCCGGATTCAGACGTGAGAAAAAAAGTATTCAGAAGAAGTGAGAAGATAAGGAGATCGCCAGAAAAATAAAAAAGTCGAAAAAAATAGGTGTTAGGAGGGAGTGAAAAATAATAAGAAGAAGGACAGAAAATAAATATACAAGGGTTGATAAAGACGGAAGTGAAAACAGAAAAGGGAGGGAGGTATAACGTAATAACAGTATATAGGAGAGACATGGAGGCAACGAGAGAAAAAAAAATTGAGAAAGTAGTGAAAAGAAAGAAGAGAAAAATAATAATAGAAGAGAATTTCAACGCGAGAATAGGACAAGAAGGGGAAATAATAATATACTGCGCCGCAAAATTAACGCAAAATTCGAAATTTCGTTGCGAAAAATTAATTTTAGTGTATTTTACCCAAGTGGACATTAAAATACTCTCTGTTTATCTAGTAAGTTAAAAAAAATTTTTTTATTGGTCAAACAACCTTTTTCTTGTTGTTAAAAAAGTGAGGTATCGTTTGTTATGTAAGTTCTTCAGTTTCTTAACGTTTATTTACACCATCATTTAAAAGACAGACAAAAATGAATCTCCCGGACGGATTTCAAGAAATATTACGGGTCCAGAATGTGCTGTTGTAGTAGCGCTGCAAGAGGAAAGGTTTACTGCAACTTACATCGCCCAACGTTTGCATGTAGCTGTTACGACAATATCGCGGGTTTTTTTGGATTTAGAGAAACAAGTAATCACGAAAGAAGACACGGGTGAGGTCGAAGAAAAACTACAACCACGAGAGAAGACAGACAGGCTTCAAAGTTTAAAGTGACAATAATAGGAGAGAAGAGATAGAAAAAGAAAAGGATAAAAAAGGCGAAAGCAACTGGGAAGAAAAAAAAGGTGTGGACAAAAAAGAGTATGAAAAAGAGGAATAGAACCGGAGCAGGGAATTGCGAAAGAGATAAAAACACTGTAAAGGGCAATGAAGGCGGCAACGGAAAAAAAAATATAGGAAAATATCAAACAAATTAGGAAGAAAAAATGAGTTACGAAATGGGAATAGTTAGAGGTAACAAGTAATTAAGAAAAAAAAGAAGAAAACAAGAAAGAGGAAGGAAGTTAGAAATAAAATTAGAAGAAAAGGATTGAGGAAGAACATTGCAAGAAAATGCTGGAAGGAATAAAGGAAAAGACAAGAGAAGATGTATGTGAAAAAGAGAGGAGAAGTAGTAAAAGAAAAGTTGAAAAGGAGAAAGTGAAAGAAACAATAAAAAAAAATTAAGAAAGGAGTAGAAGTACACGGGAGATAAAATAAGAAAAATATTATGAAAGAAATTGGAAAGTGGTATGGAGAGGGAAAGGATTTCCACGGCAGTGGAGTGAGGAGAATATATGTCTGAACTATAAGAGAGGGGACAAAAGGAAAGTAAAAATTTTTAAAGGAGTGAGTTTATTAAATGTGGATATAAATTCTATGACTAGTAGAGAAAATTGAAAAGAAAAACTGAATGCTAGACTGACAAGCGGGATTCAGAAAAGGAAGGGGAAGATAGATAGACAACATTTACATATTGAAACATATGTTAATACAGATATAACAAAAGATAGAAAAATGTTTAAAGTATTTATACATATACATGAAAGCGACATTTGACAAGGTAGAGAGAGAACTACCTACTTTGAAAATATATGAGCAGAAAAGGGATAAACGAGAACATAGTAGAAGCAATGATTATAAACTTCGGAAAAATGCGCATTAATCCATATAGACGAAATACGACACAAAAAGTACGACGAAAGATAGATGGCTCTACCGTCCAATTGCGACGAGATTTCTCAGTTTCCCCCTTCTTTATTTTTATGTCAGTTTCACCGTACCTCTCTCGATGAGCGTTTCTTGAATAGGAATATGAAAGTGGTTTGAGGTTCGAAGTTACTGCATTGTTACAAGATACTGCATTGATTATAAAATTAGTTACCGTAATTTTTGTGACAATTATTAAATATAAATACGTCAGTTGCTCAAATAATAAAAAAAAACAGCGCAGACGCCGTAAACATACGTTTTTTTTTAATTTCTTACAAAAAATATAAGACGTACAAAAGAGTAGAAAAACAAATTGTGGAAGAAAATTTTTATTGCCGTTGTAAATTATTAAGTGTAAAATCAGCGCCTGTAAAACTCTAGAAAGAAAGTAAGCAATTACTGTTATTTTTATTTACCCGTTAGGGTTTTCTTTTAATTCCAAATTGATGAGATAAACATTACGCTTATGCATTCATGTAGCGTACGTATATAGCGATCAAAAGGGTTTCTAAGAAAATTAAATAGTCCTTTAACAACTTTTTTGTTATTTGTTATTGAACATTAAAAGTTGTCATTAGAAGGTACTAAAAGTTTTTGCGTGAAATTAATTTTTAAAAGAATGTTCAAAATTAAATACAATTGACTCGGCATACTTTTATCAGTGAATTCATGTTATTATTTTCTTCTTAGAATCAACTTGCGAAACAACAACCGAGGACGTCCTGCTCAATTCAAAAAGAAAACTCAGCTGATTCATCTTTTCCAACTAGGTCCGAAGCAACCACAATTACATAGAAATACATAAATTGATGTTTTAATATATACAATAGTTTAGAGCGTTCAGGAGAAAATTGTAACTAGTTTTTGGCTAATTTCATAAAATTTAACCTATTTTCAATGTGGTGCAGATTTAACAAATTTTGAAATAAATTTGTTTTATAAAATTTTTTGTTTAGTTTGATGCAAACGTTTATGAATAATACAACATTTTTATTGTTTTATAATTACACTTCGAAAAATGATCCCTCAAAATTAGTTGATTTTCAAAAAATAGGGATTTTCAAATAGCTTCAACTTTTTTCTTTGAATTTCGATTTACTTAAAAAACGACTTCGTTTTTATAATAACGTATTACATGATATTATAACTTGTGTTAAGGCAAATAAATTTTATTTCTTAAAAATTAAATTGTGGTTTTATTTATAATCATGGTTTTATTAAAGTTTAAAACAAAATTTTAAAACAATTTGCAAATCCAACTATTATGATGCACTGGGATAAATTTGTAGCAAGCTAAGTTAGTTGAGTGCACATTTTTTATTTTTCATTGTGGACGTGCAAGTTACTCATTTTGCAATAAAAACATACGTCTTTAACTTTATGTTGTATTTTTAAAAATAAAGTCGTAGGAATAGCACAAATTGTTTTTAATTTAAAAGCCGATTCCTCTAATTTGCTCCAACAGAATTTAATAATCTTGAATGCGTTAGAAAGAGTTTTTCTTAGTTTATTGACTGCACTTTATTTTGTCTTATTCTGATTATTGTCGATGCAGCTAGAAAGCGTTAAATATGTAATCAACAAATAAAACCGTTTTTCTAACGAAATTATATGTCAAATTTTACACAATAAAATGGAAAATTAAAGCTTAACCAGATAGGAAAACAGCATCATTATAGCTTTTTTCTAATTGTAGGTATTAGCTCACAAAGTTATATTTTTAAGCACAGGAGTATTGACATATTAACATATCGGGATGGAAGAAATGTAATGAGCTAGAAGAAATTAAACAAAAATACTAAAAATGGACATTAGGACTGCAGAAAAAAACACCTGGATATGTAGTGGAAGAAGATGTATAAAAAGATTCAGAATGAGAAGAAGATGAAAATCAAGAGAAAGAAAGAGATATAATATGAATGCTGGAAAGTAATAGAAGTACAAAAAAAAAGAATAGAAAAAGAAAAAACGAGAAAAATACTACCAAAGAGGAAAACCAGCGAGAGAAGTGAAAAGTGCGATATGGCAAAAAAGAAACAAGTGTGGAAGCGAAGATAGTAAAAAAAGATCAGGATTCAGAAGCACAAAAAAGATAAAATAAAAGAAGGGAAGTACAATGTGGATATTGTGAGATAAGGACGGAAACCCAGTTATCTAACGGGAGAGAGAGATTTGGGAGAGCAGAAATGGAAAATGAGTATTAGTAGAAGGAAAAGGACAGAAAGTGTGGGTTGTGAGGAAAAGGCTGGAAAAACTTAGAACATAAGAGGGATGAGTCTATTGAATTAAGGAAGAGAGGAGATAAAAGAGGAGAACGCTATTGGGGCAAGGGAAAGAAGGGGTTGAGTAGGATGAGGAAAGTAATAAACAGAAGAGGCTGAGTGGAAGAAAAAAAAGAAATATCATACAATTGGAATGATAAGGCGGAATAAGTTATACAAACAAAAAAATTAGAGGAAATGGGTAGTGTCGTGTTATTTGTTCTGGTTAATTAACTATCTTGAATAAGTTGTTAAGTTGTTTAAGTAATTGTCTGTAAAAGAACCAAATCATTTTGTTATTGTAAAAGAACATGATAAAGTAAATGTCTTAAGAATTGCTTGTCTTGAAATTTAAATATCCATTTATAGTCTGTAAAAGGTATTCAAAAAGGTTTTACATGGGAAGTTGAAAAGTAAAAGAGAAAAGGAAACTGGAAACAAAAAGCGAAAGATAGGAAGAAATTTAAAAGACGAGCGCCTTGGGAAAGAAAAAGCGGCTAGCCACCTTCGTAAAGGCCCAGAAAGGAATTCCGACGAAAGGAGGCGAAAGTATGAGGATTGCGTTTTTATATCAAAAATTGATTTCAGGCAAAAACGTAAAAACAAACCAATTACCCTTTCCTACAACTGTTTTTAGTGTAACTGTCAATAAATGACGTTGCAAAACATAGCTACACTATTCACAATATCTGTCGGATTTTATTACTAAAATATCTAAGCAAAATGTGTGTCTTACGACATCTCGTGTAAAACATTGACACGTATGAATAGTATAAACTAAGAAAAATGCCAACAGTTAATTGTCACAACATGTGTGCGTTTAAAGTGCATAGCGCTATCTAAGCGACAGCTTTAATGCTTGAAACACACGTGTGTCGATAAAACCAAGTAAAACTTGTACAGAAGCATAACACGCAACGAAACACACCTGATGCAGCATTTCGCTCCTATTATGAGTTCATCAGAGGTGTATCCTTAAGTGCGGTATACAACTGTACAAGACGCGGTTGGTCTTTTAAACTCTCGTGGAGCAATGAACATAAGTATAATGTGTGTCGGACGACATCTCGTGTAAAACATTGACACGTATGATTAGTATAAACTAAGAAAAATGCCAACAGTTAATTGTAACGACATGTGTGCGTTTAAAGTGCATAGCGCTATCTAAGCGATAGCTTTAATGCTTGAACACACGTGCGTCGATAAAGCCAAGTAAAACTTGTACAGAAGCATAACACGCAACGAAAGAACACCTGATGCAGCATTTCGCTCCTATTATGAGTTCATCAGAGGTGTATCCTTAAGTGCGGTATACAACCGTACAAGACGCGGTTGGTCTTTTAAACTCGTGGAGCAATGAACATAAGTAAAATGTGTGTCTAACGACATCTCGTGTAAAACATTGACATGTACGATTAGTATAAACTAAGAAAAATGCCAACAGTTAATTATAACGACATGTGTGCGTTTAAAGTGCATAGCGCTATCTAAGCGATAGCTTTAATGTGAACACGTGGTCGATAAAGCCAAGCAAAACTTGTACAGAAGCATAACACGCAACGAAAGAACACCTGATGCAGCATTTTGCTCTTATTATGAGCTCATCAGGGTGTATACTTAAGTGCGGTATACAACTGTACAAGACGCGGTTGGTCTTTTAAACTCTCGTGGAGCAATGAACATAAGTAAAATGTGTGTCGTACGACATCTCGTGTAAAACATTGACATGTATGATTAGTATAAACTAAGAAAAATGCCAACAGTTAATTATAGACATGTAGCTTTTAAATGCATAGGCGCTATCTAGCGATATTAGCTTTAATGCTTGAACACATGTGTCGATAAAATCGACGATAAAATCGACGCACGTGTGTTTCAAGCATTAAAGTTGTCGCTAGATAGCGCTATGCACTTTAAACGCACACATGTCGTTACAATTAACTGTTGGCATTTTTCTTAAAATATCTAAATTTCTGACATTCATCTAATAGCTCTGGATCCACCAGATTGCGAATAACTAAATAACCATTTTCTTCGTAAAAATCTCTTTGTTTATTTGTCAAAAAGTCGTTGTCTTTGGTATAGTTGTATTGTTTTGCTTTGACCCTAAAAATATTACTACTCACTTTTGCACCGAAACATGAAAATCCTTACAATAGTCTTGAAATCATCTTGATCGCAACGGTTGCTTATATTTGCATAATGTTACCGAAAGAAAATCCCACAGTAATTATATATAATGTATAGTTAATTGTTCACAAACGACAGAACTCTTGAATGTAGCACTTTGGTTATTTTAATAGCTTTTTATACGTGAAATAAAAAATTAAACAAATTAAGTAAGCAAGTATTACTAGTGTTTATTCTTGGCGATATTATTTTGCACGCCTTTTTTGTTCAAATTACATAATAACACATTCTGCATTCCTTGCGACTGTTAACTCCTTTAAGTAAATTTTATAACAACTTTAATTATTTAGGATAAATATTTCTTTTACCTAATTATTAATAAATGTAATAATTTGTAGAAATTTGTAGTATCCAAGAGCTAAGTATTTTTTATCGCAATATATCGAATTCCTGCCAACCTAATAAAACAGTAGTCAGTGGTAATTACGAACAGCACCTACATACACGTGTTTCTCTTTTTTTGAAGCTGATTAGTGTTGGGTAGCTTGAAATCAAATCGTTCATAATTCTCGAATCATCACTGGATACTGCTTTATTAGATTAGTAGGAATTCGATATGTTGCGCAATGTTGAAGAGTTCACAGCGAGCATATTACATACTACAGATTGCCCATGAGGTGGTGACACCGACTATTATTAACAAAGAAAAGTTAGTTCACAATGTATGCATGCGATACGAATCCTTTAAGAAAAATTAGTAACTTTTTATAAATAAATAAAATTAAATTAATTTAAAATAACGTAATGAGTGGCCAGCATATGCAAACCATAATACTCTAAATTCGTTAAGTGACAACCACAATTTATTACTTGTATTACATGTTTCCAGAACTTCCTCACATGAGACAAAAGTAAAATAGACAAATTATTGAGAAAAATTCAACATTTAATTTAATAATCTTTCAAGTAATTTATACATGAGCGCATGACTCAACATGCGTACACCTTTGCAACAATTACCTTAAATTTATTAAAATTAAAACTCAGCTATTTGCGTTTGAATTTACTAACGCGATTGACAGTAACGTAATTTCTGAATACGTATTAAATATAAATCTTGTTTATAATTATTGAACAGAGTACAAATAAATTTCCTTGAACTAAATATAGCTTTGTTACTGACATTTGTGTTATTGTGGGTTCCTTGTAGAAAAAGCCCAAGTATGAATTACTCTACACTTTATTTACGTGACTTTTAAATACAAACATTCACTTGCGGTATTTAATGTTAATCTTAACGTGGAAAGATTCACTTAATTTTTATAATTTTTATAGGTGATACTTTATGATAACGGAATTCAAGTAATCACTTTTATGTAGCATTTCAAAATTATTTTAATTATTTTTATCGTGAGCACCGACGTGACTTCTAAAATTTTGCGTTGCCCATATTTATGAGATAAAACTTAAATTTTCGAAGTTAATAAAAAAGATTAACATCAAACGAAAGATTGTCAAATTTAAGTTTTTTTGGTTTTCCTTATTTTCCGAGCTTTTCATTCTTGATTGCACGACCTTCAAAATGTCTATAAATTGTTATCTAATCAATTCTCACACTAATTTGAATGTTTGTCTATGTACATATTTTTCACCAAAAACGAAGTTTTCCTCAGTTTTCTTTGGAAGAAAATATATGATTACGACACAGAAACACACTGAGTTCCAATTATGTCTTTTCTTGACTTTTCAGCTGCTCATTTGAATAAAATACTAAGCATCTCCCTTGTCGCAACGCAACCTTTACGATCAAAGTCGTACAAGTATTATTCTTAAAAATACTTAAAACTACATAAAAATAAATAGTATTCCAGGAAGGCCAAATCTATCGAAACAATCAAGACAGAGTTATTGAAATGAAATTTGGAAAACAATTAATATGAGACATAAATTTTAAAATTAAGCTCAATATTTCTTTTACCTTTTCACAAATAACTTCCGTGTTGGTCCATATTTGAAAATATTTACACTACTTAAAGAAACAAGTTGCACGTCCTGTAAATGCAAGGAACAATCTTTTACATCATTACAAAGCGTTTGTAACAATGTTAGAATACCTGAAAGAGTTTGACGCTCCTTAGAACAATTGGCCCATTTCTGACTTCAAACGAACGAGGATAATTTATTATTGTAAATATGTAAATTGTTTATTCTTATGGTACGATATTTTATTTAAATGCATTACTCTTCTTGTAAAATAAACTTTTTTCAAAATCGTTATTAACAAAAAATCGCCTAAAGTAATCTACTATATAAAAATAAGTCGGGTTTTCCTTCCTGACCGTTGATTATAGTATTATTGGGAAGATGACCAACCTTACGGCGTATATCGCGCCGAAAAGTATGCTCGCCGCTAGGATTTTAGCATCGATTCATCTGTTGGTCAGCATAGTAACTAACTAGTTTTGTAAATTGTATAGAACACTGCAGAATCACGATATTCCAGTTGTTGCGATGTTGCCGTAATACTTTTTACATTTAACTCGTCTTTACGACCTACCTTACGTACTGCAGACTTTTCAAATCAACGGTACTACCATTGCTTATATATGGTACTACCATTGATAATAGAATTTAATGGAACCTAGGTCTCAAATGAAATTATATACGTATTATATAATCAGTACCTAACTTATAGACTATTTTATAGTTTTATTTAGTTCAATTGCTTTTCATAATATCAAACTGCGTACAAAACGAATTAATAATAATCCTTACCAATTACTTTAGTATAAAAAGTTTGGAATTCGTTTTTTCATTACTTTGTTTTTACTTGTGCATTGGTTGAGAAAAATGTAAAATAGTTGTGTATGCAAGATATAAAGAATTATAACAAAGACTTCAAGCATACTCTTAATTGTTTCCGTCTTACTATTGTTAAGTACCTAACAAAAGTATTTTTTAAAATGTGTCCATCTTATTTTGTTCACAATACACGGATTATACTAATGAACGTAGAAACCGTATTGCGAAATAAGTAATAATGATATTACCCTTAGCATTCTTTCCAATACCGAATTTTAAAAAAATGTTGTTTTTCTAGTATTTCTGCGCAACAAAACTGTTCGCTATTTACCTAGTGCAATTTGGCATTCTTTGAACTACATTCATTATAATGTCGTCAACTTCAAGTAATTGTTGTGTTTACTCAAAGTGCAATAAGACAAGAAAAAAATGCTCGTGGTCATAGTTTTTATAGATTTCCGGTAAAAGATGAAATCCGTTGTAATCAATGGGTAATAAATAGTGGCAATCGGGAACTTGTTACTCTACTTTTAAATAATGATCAATTGAACAAACGATTAATTTGTGAAAACCATTTTCTTCCCCGAAAAGTTTGTATGGATTTCTCGACACCGGAACAAAAAATTGAGAAGAGATGCTGTGCCATTAAAATTTTGTCGTAAGTAGATTAAAAATATTTCTTATATATATGTACAAAGTGCTTTATAGTTAAATTAATTTTAAAATTGGTATATTGTCAATTAAATTACTTATTATTTAAATATAGAAATTAATCAAATGATGTAAATGTACATTTCGCAATTGGAGGAATTATAATTTTAAATTAACTACAATCAACGTTCCTGACGCTATAACTCCAGAACGCACCAACCTGATTTCCACTTTTTTGCATTCGTTGAAAGGTCTCTGAGCTGCGTGAGGTTTATAGCAAAGAAAATTCAGGAAAAATGTCAACAGGCAAGCGGAAAATCTTTTTTCACATACAGCGCCATCTCTGATACATAGCATGTACTACAAACCAATATTTTAAGTAGATGGCGCCGGTGCGTCACATGACAATTAACAAGTCGCAAGGCCAGTCGCTTAGTGTTTGCGGGATAAATTTAGAAAATCATTGTTTTTCATACATGGGCAGTTATACGTTGCGTGTTCACGAGTTGAAACCATCCGCTTTGTTTGTGTTAACGTCAGACCAAAAACAAAAATGTGGTTTCAAAAGTGCACTTTAATGAAACGGATAATTTGCAGGGCACGTATAACGCTTCGATTCAGTATTTACTGGATTCACTTTCATTTACTTAGAGAAGTTCAACTAAATAACACTTCATTTCTTGTAATCGAAATGAATTCATTACTGTTGTGAAATGAAATAAAATTATTCCTTTTCAAACATAAACAAAAAATTTGCTTTTAATCACAAACGACATGTTACATAAAACGAAGCCATCTGGTGGCGAAACGGAGTTCGCCGGGTTTGCTAGTTCATTATAGAATGTCCACATTTCTGCTTGTAAATGATCGAATCGCGCATTCTCGGTGCAAACATTTGTCGTAACAATGAAAACAGGTGATTACAGTTACTTCAACAAAGAACTATAAAAAAACTTCTCCGATTTTATTCAAATTTGAGATTTCCGAAAAATTTTATATGTACCTCGACACTGAAGCCCATTTTCACAACTCATGTGTTTTATTTGTCTCGGCAATCGCCTTGGCAACTAAAGCACATTCGCCATCAAAAATCAAACTTTAGTGCCATGATACATAAATAACTATTTCATAAATTTCTTTGACAATGTAATTTACTAGCAGCTTGATTTTACTTACAGTGGGATTTTCTAATATAAAAATAAATAAACTGCTACCACTAATCATCTTTCTAGAGTTATGTACATAGACGTATCATGTGATAGTAGATGACCCAATCAAAATGCAGAAAGTCCTTAGTTAGAAATTAGGTATCACAGTGGTCATAAAAACAAAATATTTATGATCTCGTTTACCTTCATTGTTGCGTTTTTAATTTTAAAACTTGTCAGTTTGACAAGTTTGAAACAATGTGTGTAATATTTTGCAAAAAAGTATTATTATTATCACTTAACGGGGCAAGCGTTTGAATTTAATTTATTTTATTATCAACAGATGCCACTTGCGTCAATTGATCCTGATTGCAAAGAGGCGGCACATGATGCAAAAAATGCCGCTTAAATGAGGTGCTGCACTAGTGGAAACCAATTTTGGTAACATGGACGTTCATTCAAATAAAGGAAGCTACTTGTTCCAGAATAAATACAACGTTTTGTTTGTATTATAGTTGAAGGTCGAAATAAATAAATACAGTTTGAAAGTAAAACTACCACGGGATTATCACAAAACATGAAACAAGATTAATCTCGATTACGCGTTATTATTCTTTATCAGAAAACATAAATTAAAATTAGTTATTTAGTTGCATGAAACTGAAGTAAAATGAACAATACTGTTATTGTTAACACCGACACCGTATAGGTGAACGTACGTCGCCGAAATTACCTAGTACCACAAAAAACTAGTACTGAAGTTTGTTTTCTAGTAGGTTACTACAAATTTAATTTATTTGAGGTGGCGATTTAACTAGCGAAGTGTAGTTTATTGTTCATTGGTAAAGTGAATATCCATATCCTCGCATCCAGAATTTGCAATTCGACTAAAAAATTTTGCGATTTAGGGCTATTACAATATCCGAAAATGATAAGCCTTTTTACGAAATAACTCACAGACAAATATTTACATCAGGTTCTAGTGAAGATTGCTCAAGTGTTTCATTACAGTTTTTCGATTCTACTAAAATCAACAAATAGGTACAAAATCGGTAATCAAAAATAATATAAAGATAATACACACGTACACCGATGAAATTTAAAACTTGGACACCACAATTTCTGTAAACAAAAGTTTGCACATTGTGAAGCGGGCTTAAGGGTATCATTTACAATTCTAACAGCAGGTAGTCTCAGCTGGGATTATCTTATAGAAGGACTGTAGAATGAATCATTACACTAAGCACGTTTTAGAAAATAGGTAATTTACGTTGCTTACTTAATTTTTTTCTTTAAAGAATATATTTGAAGGTATCGCTAATTAAACACCATAGCTCGATTAATTATCGAATCAAAATTTTGTTTAGGAAATGTTTACAAAATAAAATTAGAAATAATTTTGATTTAAAAAACGTCTACAAGCAATAACTTTTAAATTAAATCAAAAAACTAAACATGGTTATTTGGGTTGACTGATTATTACTTATTTTTAAATAAATCTAACCTACTAATTATTGTAAGTTATTAAAAAAAATCATTAAACTCTCTATTCATAATATTTAGTCCTTACAAAATGTATATTTTATGACGTTTCATTTTTTCTGTAGTTAATATAAAAAGTGAAAATAAAAACTAAGGCAATTCTTATTGTCAACGTATATATTTAGTTTTTTGACAAGAATTTATTACATAATTATAATTAAGATACCAAGTTATAGTTTAAAATTAAATGAAAACGTTTTTTTTAAATAAAGGTATTACTATATAAATAAATATAAGAAATCAATAATGGGTGTGACCTCCATTATTATTGATACATTCTTGGAGGCGTCTGCTCATTGACGCTATCAAGGTATCAATATAATTAATATTAATCGTTTCCCATGCGGTATCAATGGCTGCAATTAGTGCATTACGGTTTACTGGTATAAAATTTGGCCCTTGTTGTCTTCGGATAACAGCAAGTATTCGAGCCCAAACATTTTCGATAATGTTAAAATCTGGGCTTTTGCTGGCCAGGGTAACAGCTCCAAGTTATTTTCTCGTATCCAATTGCGCACAACCCGCGAAGTATGAATAAGGGCGTTGTCCTTTAACAACAAAAATACATTATGAAAATGTTAATTCAACAGATCCCGAACTATTTTTGGAGAAAGTATAGTGAAATAAGAATACTTACTTGTTGGAAAATATAATCTTCGTCTGGATAAAACACTTCGACTGAAGGTTTCATAATAGTTTCCAAAATATCTAAATACGCAGCAGAATCAAGACGTCCATCGATAGCCCAACAAACTCCTGGACCCCGCGCGCTAACCCAACCCCACACATTCACAGAAAAATAACCACTTCGTTTTTAGGACATATGTGATTATTTTCGTAACGAGTTCCTTCCATTCTAAAAACTTTTAGTGGTCCATCGTTGCGGCTATTGAACGTTTTTCGTCGCTAAAAATCACTCGATTCCAAAATTCCAAAGGTTCGTTCACATATCGCCTTGCAAATTCCAGACGACGTCTCATATTTTCGTCACTGAGAACTTCTTTCGCAGCAGCATTATACTTCTTTATTCCCATCTCATTTAATCTTTTTTGTGCAGTTATACGGCATCCGGGAAAATGTGTATATGCTATAGCCCTGGAGTATGAAGCAAATGGTTGTTCTGTTACGTAATGAAACAACTCGAGATCTTGAGCACGTGTAGATACTTTAGGTCTACCACTTCCGATGGCTCTTTCCAAAGTGTGTTCAAGATTCCATTTTACTCGGTAATGCCCTACGGTGCTTTTTGGTATATCTAACAAAAGTGAAATTTTACGCACGCTACGGGCCGCCGCTAATTCCGAAACAATCCGCGCTTTCAAATCAGCATGACCAATGTAACAACTCTTAGAGCAATATGACTCAAAGGAAGTAAATTAAACAAGCAAGGATATTCTATTGTTATTGAAACTTATTCATAAAGTAAAAGCCATTTCCTTATAATGCTAATGGACAGGATTTTCTTTTAAGAATTAAGATTACAATAGAGGACTTATAAACTTTCGAAAATATCTAATTATAAATATTTACACTGCAATTGCGCTTTTTCCTTAATAATTTCTTAGCAATAACATACACGTTCTTGGTTTTAAGTTGTCATAAATTTGATATGATATAAATTTGTGTTTCTAATATTACATCACAAACTAATCTTTATTCGCCAAAAATTGTTGCTTAAGTTGTAAAGCTTCGTACACACCTGAACAACAAACCGAGCAACAAACATAACAACGAACCGAAAGTCAAACAGAACGACAAACGATCTTTTATGATTTCCACAATCCGAACAACAAACGGAACGTTTGTGCTGTTCCCATAATTATTTTCAGTAGTTTTCAGTTCATATATATTTATTATTGAGAAGAGAAAATTGCGGAAAACAAGAAGATAGTGCCAACCAAATTTTTACGCACAAAGAAGAGTAAAAATTATAATTTACTTCGCTTTTTTTTATTTTGGAAATTTCCCGCCCAAATGATGCTAATAGGGACATCATTTTTTCTTGCATTCTTAAACACTGATTAATTTAAAACATTTTTCTTCTGTCAACTCCATAATATTACCTAAAACACAACAAACCCACAAAAGGGAGGACAAAAATAAATAATTTAATTCTCCCGCATAAGTTTGTTCGCCGTTTTGTTTAGATTCGTCCAAACCTGCAAACGCATTCGACGCGCATTTTTTTTGGCGGAGAAAAAACCGACAAGTTGCGGGAACGCCGCAAACCGTTCGTGGAACAATCAGGACTTGCGAATCTGTTCTAAAATTCGTACGTAGCACCGTCCAAATTAATGTTCCGATTGCCGTTCGGTTCGTTGTTCTGTTTGTTCCTCGGTTTGTTGTTCAGGTGTGTACGAAGCTTTACAATAAGCATATTAATATGAACTATATCTTATGAAAGGAGAGTTATGTAACTATAATTAACGACTTAACGTTACGTTAGTAGATTCCATTTACTATTTACACATATTTTCTTGGAACATTCGATAATTAACTATCGGGATATGATGACCCTATACTTCGCAGGTTGTGCGCAACTGGATACAAGCAAATAACTTGGAGCTGTTACCCTGGCCAGCAAAAGCCCAGATTTTAACATTATCGAAAATGTTTGGGCTCGAATACTTGCTGTTATCCGAAGACAACAAGGGCCAAATTTTATACCAGTAAACCGTAATGCACTAATTGCAGCCATTGATACCGCATGGGAAACGATTAATATTAATTATATTGATACCTTGATAGCGTCAATGAGCAGACGCCTCCAAGAATGTATCAATAATAATGGAGGTCACACCCATTATTGATTTCTTATATTTATTTATATAGTAATACCTTTATTTAAAAAAAAAGTTTTCATTTAATTTTAAACTATAACTTGGTATCTTAATTATAATTATGTAATAAATTCTTGTCAAAAACTAAATATATACGTTGACAATAAGAATTGCCTTAGTTTTTATTTTCACTTTTATATTAACTACAGAAAAAAATGAAACGTCATAAAATATACATTTTGTAAGGACTAAATATTATGAATAGAGAGTTTAATGATTTTTTTAATAACTTACAATAATTAGTAGGTTAGATTTATTTAAAAATAAGTAATAATCAGTCAACCCAAATAACCATGTTTAGTTTTTGATTTAATTTAAAAGTTATTGCTTGTAGACGTTTTTAAATCAAAATTATTTCTAATTTTATTTTGTAAACATTTCCTAAACAAAATTTTGATTCGATAATTAATCGAGCTATGGTGTTTAATTAGCGATACCTTCAAATATATTCTTTAAAGAAAAAAATTAAGTAAGCAACGTAAATTACCTATTTTCTAAAACGTGATTAGTGTAATGATTCATTCTACAGTCCTTCTATAAGATAACCCCTGCTGAGACTACTTGCTGTTAGAATTGTATATGATACCCTTAAGCCCGCTTCACAATGTGCAAACTTTTGTTTACAGAAATTGTGGTGTCCAAGTTTTAAATTTCATGAGTGTACCTAAATTGAAGTATGTCAATTAGAAAACAAATAAAGTGCTGTTCATGAAATGCTAATTTAAAACAGGGAGTAAATATTATGGTTTCAACCAATGATTTCACGTGGTAAAACGGAAAGTAGGTTTGATATTCAGAGAAAATCATCTAAAAATTACAGGCACAAGTGCTATCTGTTGACAATATTTGTTACTACGATTTACATTACTCATATGAGCAATAATAAACGTTCGTTAATAACAGTTGCATTTTTCTTTTAGAATATTCTTAAAAGACTTACCTCGTTCGCCTAGATAGCAATATCTCAAACATGTTACAAGCACCAACAAATTGAGCCACTGGTTTTGTCTCAATTACAATAAGAAATTTGTCACTCGCAAGGTCGACTATTTGTTTATTTTTTAAACAAATTGCAAACTTACGCTTAATTATTAACAGTCATGTTAATAAAAGATTGATTTATACTTGGCATGAATTTGAAGGTAAGTCATTACGTTATACGCGGTTTTAACTAACGTTACGCCTTATGGTAAAATAACATGCAAGTTTGCCCCCTTAAAATGACTACCAATCGATTGGGAGATGCAATTTGTACTGATGTAGTGTAGGTATACAATCGTATTTCTATTAAAACATGCGAAGGGTAAGCTTGAATCAGTTCAGTACTACCCCACTAGGTTGTTGATTCGAAATGATCTGGTCATGTTATGTATGTCATTTCAGTATATAAAACACTAAAGTTAAGACAAGTAAATAGTTAATTGTTATGGATAATTTGTTAAGTTTAGTTTTATTCTAAATATATTTGTTGAAAGTATTGTATTCTATGTAAGTTGTTGTTTGTTGTGTATTGGCAAACGCAAATTTTTATTCATAAGAAAAAAGCGAAGAGCAATGTCGTTAGATTGGAAAGGAAGTAGATTTCTTTTTTCTATTGTTTATAGATAAATAGGTTTACTAATTGCATTTCTGTTACAATATCGACCAGTCACAATTTAGTTCTTAACATTTGGAAAGAGTATAGTTTTGTGAGGAAAGTTTTAAAAGAGCAACATGTTGGCACAGCGGTGCACCCGTACTTCACTCTGATTAAAGTATAGTGCTAAAACTTCACCAACTTTTCCTTTCCTTGATAAGTTCTTGTCATTATTCTAAATTGTATTCTATTCAGATTAGTTAATTATTATTTCTACAAATGTTTGTTTATGGATTATTATTTCACACAAAACAATTGTGTTCAGTAAGAGAAGGTTGCCAAAACTCTAACACTAACTATTAAAACATTTTCCTGAGTTTTTCATTGAAATTTAAGCAATATGTATAAAAACTTAATTACTAAAATTAAAACTAAGTACGATTGAATGTTTAAATGTAAATTGTTATTTAAGCGATAACTAAGTATTTCTGTACAGTAGCATACACGCACTCGAAAGAACACCTCGTTACAGTTATCTGTTGGAATGACTTAGTTTGTACTATTTATACGTGTCCCTATTACACGAGATGTCGCAAGACATGCATTTCACTTATGTTTATTGCTCCAATTAAGTTTAAGAAACCAACCGCCTTTTGTACAGTTGTATACCGCACTTAAGTATACCTCTGATGAGCTCATAATAAGAGCGAAATGCGCATCAGGTGTTCTTACGTGAGTGTATGCTACTGTACAGAAATACTTGGCTTTATCGGCAAGAGTGTGTTATGCATTCCAAGTTATCGCTTAGATAACGATTTGCATTTAAACATTCAATCGTCGTTACAGTTATCTATTGGCATTACTTAGTTTGTACTATTTATACGTGTCTCTATTACACGAGATGTCGCAAGACATGCATTTTATTAAAATTAAAACCTACTAACCACCATCAATTAAAAAACACTAACTAATATAACTAATAATACCCAACACTAACTAACTACCATGCAATAGCTAATTAAGAAATAAAATTCTCTCTAAAATATGAACGGTTTTGACCTTGTTATTATTTTAAGTTAATTGTGTTTGTATTAAGGCTGTTTTATCACTCGGGACAATTTCAGATTTCTAGTAGGCGGTTCACTATTTTTATTTCTTGTTACATAAATAGCTATTTGTTGTTGTTTCTAAAACTGTTTAAAATGCACGTCATGTACAAAAAAATTGACATTAACAATTCAACAATATATTATTTATCTATTAATATTAATCGGCTTTGAAGTCTGGCCTGTTGCGCTCAGAAAAATTCGCCCGCGATGTACATTCATTTCACAATTCTCCAAGAGTTTTCAGTATTTATCGTTTCCTTACTGTTAATTTTTCTCATTGATTTTTAAGTAAAAATTTAAAAAAAAAGTTGGGCTTATAAGGAAATCCAATTTTCTATTATTTTACGAGTTAATTAAATTAAATACAACGAAGACGAAAATAAAAAAAAATAACTCCTGCACGACATAAATAATAATGTTAGCTATATGTTTGTGCAAAATCAGGACAACATTTCTAAAAATAAGCGAGATAAATTTACATAAACTTTATAGCTCACTGAGTGAACAGCCTTAAATGTTATATTTATTAATGGCCAACCCACTGAACATAAAAACATTACATAAACAAAACTTTAACATTACAATGTTACATTGTAACGTTTCCATTTAAAACAGTTCAACGTTGTTGATATAACAGATTATGTCAAGGCGTTGATTGAAATATTGGTAAAAATAGTCAACCTTACGGGATTATGCGACCCCGAAATTTGTTCTAAACATCAGAGGTCGGTAGTATCGCTTTGTGCTAAGAAAATACGTCAATTGTATTGTAGAATTTACAGAACAGTATTGCCGATAAATGTGAAATAGAAAACTGTAATTTTGCTGATAGTTTATGCTAAGGCACGACATTGTTGCCAATGCATCATGCCGTTGATTGAAATATTGGTGCATTGAGTCAATGTTGACAAACAAACAAAAACATGCGTTCTACAATATACAAGAATTTATTGATTTTGTCGACGTACTAATTAAATGTGTGTCCTTTGTTATATATTTTTTTCTATTGTCTGTTAATTGTTCAATGTAATAATATTTATTTGTATCTTTCTTACGTAAGGTTATAACAATGGTTATACCATCATGACAAACACATATATGTACAAAGATTGTATACATACACATGTGAATAAAGTTTATTATTATAAAAAAAACCTGCAGATTTAAAAGTATTAATTTTGTAAAGAAATCGTTGAAAAACGTTCTCCAAAAAAACAATTTCTTTAAATACTTTTGAAAATTCCATACTCATATATTTATTACATTAACATCGTTTATCTGTTGAAAATGTTTTAAAATCTATTAGGCTTACGCAAGTAAATTTCTAAATTATGTCATTGAAATTAAAAATTTTAACATAGAAACGCTATCCCTTTTTATGTTGGAACGAATGTTGAATTTTCTTATATTACAATCTAACGTACTCAACTGTTTGCATCTAAACAATATTATAACAAGTCTACTCATTTACTAAAGGTGTTGCTAAAAGTATGCAATTGTAGAATTTCTGACTAAGCCGATAAGGAATGTGACTCATAAACGATAATCCGAAGACTCCTCGTAATACATTTGTTTCAATATCAACTTTAAGTGTACTTATATTTTAAGATATGATAAACGCATTAAAGAAGCATCTATGCAAAGCTTAATGATTATCTGTTTATTTGTTACAATGAAAATATTACAATCAAGATTGGTTTTTTAAGTATGTATTTCCTGAGCTTTACTAATAACAATGGTAATAACATTTACAAAATACTATCAAAAACATTTCGGTAGTTATTATTTACATGTAAGATCGGATTGCTGGTTTAAAAACTTATCCATTAAATGAGTAATACTATTGCGTGTCATCGCTGTGTATATCACGGTTGCAATCATTCGAGAAAAAATTGCCCGACGATCAGCTTTTTATCGGTTTCCTACTAATTGTCTAAATAGATGCAAAAATTGGGTGATGAATTGTGGTAATTCAAAGCTAGTACTACTAGATGATCTTAATTTATTACGAAATAAATTAATCTGTGAGAAGCATTTTGAATCTAGTAGTTTTCGAGATCCTTCCGCTGCGAAGAAGAAACTTAATATTACTGCAGTTCCTAAGAAGTTTGTTTCGGGTAAGTAATAATTTTTGTTCAGCAATGACAATTTGCTAATACTTATTGGTAGCGGTCTGGTAGGTACCCAGTGGTGAGAAGTATCTTAACGTTCTCAAAAATTCAATTTTTTTACATAACACTTTTAACCACTTTCATGTCTTCAATCTTCTCACCACTACTGGTATCGCAAAGTACAAATTACAAAATCAATTTCAAGAAATACTTTCATTTTTTATTAAAAATTTTGCCAATACATAAATAAAGTTCTTTTTAAAAAGCCTAAATTTCAAGAAATACAATTATTTGCTTTGATTGCAGATTAACCTAAACAGGATACATCGAAGTCTTTGCGATTAGAAAGAAATCCTACTCAGAAATCACCAGAAGTTCTGACAGTTTATAAATCTGATAATGTGCGAACTTATGAAAATATATTTTCTAGCAGAAAGTATTTGCAACGTAATTACAACTATTTTCTGTCAGCCAATAAGAAAAAAATTGAGAACAACGCCGATTCAGTTAGTGATGCCTCCTTTGTGAATGTTCTTCAAAGTGCAACAATCAGTGCAAGTATAAGTTCTGATAAACCTATACAGACAACCGTTTCTTTTAAAATTAAAAAGTTTAAAAATAAATTGAATAGTCAAAAGTGTGAAATATTTAGATTGAAGCGCAAACTTCAAAACAGCACAATTTCGGGTCTTTTAAAAAACAAAAAACCGGCTTTGAAGACATTTATTAATATGCAATGTTTTCATCGAACACGAACTCCATGGAAGGATTCAGAAAAACAACTGGCATTATCATTGTATTATAAATCGCCTACCGCTTACAAATTTATGTTGAACCATTTAGGATTTGTTTTGCCAGCAATTTCAACAATCAAGTCGTGGTTGAAAATTGTTAATTTAAGATCGTGGACAAATAATGTTCTTATACAAAAATTAAAAAAAAGTTGAAGGAATGACAGACAAAGAAAAGCAGGTGCGTGGTAATGTGTGACGAAATTACTTTAAAACAAAATTTAAATTATAACCAATATTGGGACTACGTCGAAGGATATCAAGATTTAGAGAAATTAGGACGTAAACCGTTTTTAAGTAACCATGGATTGGTTTTTTTATTTGAGAGGAATATTGTATAATTGGAAAATTCCATTTTGTTTATTTTCCCAGTAGTGGTTCAGTTAAAAGCGAAATATTATGTACTCTTATAAAGCAAGTGATGCATAAGTTGTTTCAAATTGGATTGAAACCTCGAGCGTTAGTTTGCGACCAAGGATCTAATAACAGAAGTGCTCTATCTTGTCTAGGCGCCACAAAAGAAAATCCAACAATTCAAATCGACAATAACAAAATATATGTAGCGTATGATTCTCCTCATTTACTAAAAAGCTTAAGGAACAATGTCATGAACAGCAAACTGGAAATAGTCCGTCAACAATAAAAAATTCAGTGGACCGATTTTGTCAACACTTTTATATTGATCAGTGTAGCAGTGTAGCAAGATCCATGTTAAAAATTACGGACAAACATATTAACCCATCAAATTTTCAAAAGATGCGTGTTAAATACGCCGCTCAGGTATTTAGCAATTCTGTATCTGCAGCAATTAGCAGTGCTGTGATGACGGATCAATTAACAAGTAATACGGCGTTAGATACTGCATCTTTTTAAAACAATTAACAACATTTTTGACTGTTTAAATAGTTTTCAGTAAATGATCCGAATCCCCTACAAGCGTGGTCTTTCAGTTTTTAAAGACATGCCATGCGAAACGTTGAAACGTTCTGTACAATACTTCAATTCCATCAAGTTTTATGAGAACGGTGTAGAAAGAAAAAATATATACTGTATCGCAGGTTTCCAATGGACTATAAATTCAATTTTAAGTCTGTGGGAGGACTTAAAGGGAGAAGGAACTTTGTACTTTTTAACGTCACGAATAAATCAAGATCCTCTAGAAAATGCTTTTTCAATGATTCGTGCTAGAGGAGGTTATAATGCCCAACCGTCTGCCCGCGAATTTAGGCTTGCATTACAACATAACATGCACATTCGCTTGCAAATACCAATAGAACAAGGGAATTGTGAAAAAGATAACGACGAGATACTATATGGTATAGATGAACAATTTAACACTAACTATGAGGAAGAGGATAACAAAATTGGGACAAATGAAAGTGTAGAAAATAATGAAACAAAGAGATCGTCTAGAACCTGTCTGGAGAACAAAATCAATGAAGACAATGTCGTAATTAATAGTTCTTTAGAATCTTGTTCAGTGTCGTATGTTGCGGGTTATTTAAGTCACTACATATATAAAAAAGTACATTGTAATACGTGTAAGGAAATGCTAACAGTTAACGACTCAAGTGTTTTCAATGTGAACGAATCATTAATTCTATATAAAGATTACAGCAAATCTGATGGAATTAAATACTTACACAGACCATCACCCGAATTCTCAAAATTTGTGTTTTTATTGAAACTTTTACTGAAGAATTTCATCTTTTTAAAAACAGATTATGGTTTATTGGAAAAAATTAAACTCCGTATAAAAAATGTCTCAACAGCAGTGTGAATTCATGGTTCAGAGAATGCGACACTCATAAACTGTTAATTATCAATCAGTTGGTTAAAATAAAACTATATCGAACCTTAAAGTGGGAGGCTAATAAACATATTTCTAATAGCTATAATTACAGTGATGTCACAAAACCACACCGTAAAATAAGAATATTATCTGCATAAATAAGTGTAAATGTTTGGATATGTTTTATGTATAGCATTGTATTAGGTACGTTATTATTTATGTAAATTGTTTGTAAATTATTACTATTATTTTAGATCAGTTCGAATTGTAATTTTGAAACAATGTTTATAATTAATGAGCTATTTTTACTTTAATTAAACTATTTTAATTCGAAAACCATGATATTTTGATACAGTTTCAAAGAGTAAAATCCTAACTTTTTATCTCTACTAACAGATAACAAAGTGTCACTTTTCGTAAATTATTTTTTTTCCTCGGGAAAAAAAGTGAGTACTATTTTTTAACACCAAATTTCCTCAATAATTTTCTAATTCTATTGTAATATGATTTTTCAATATTAAATCGTCATTTATTTCGTCACAGAAAAGAATAGTGTATTATACACGTATTATCCGCACCGCGTCGGGAGACAACACACCTCAAGCTAAAATCTAGTACTTTTATTTTTAGAAGTAATAGGAATAGGTTTTATTACCCAGTGAATTTAAATTTGAAGGTCTAGTGGAACCCACTTTCCCTAAAAAACACGGTAACTTGTTGCCTTTTGAATTGAAAAATTTGAAAACCAATTTTTATTTAAAATCCTTTCAACTGAACACGTAAAAACAAGTAGATACAAAAACCAATAATTTTGCGTTTCTGAACTCTAGTGGTATTTCTCCCAGTATGTTCTACTTTATTCTAACGAAGTTATTAAATGACAAACAAATGTCAACATTATTATTTGCAAGTTAAAAAATAAAGTGCAAGCATAATTTGTAAAATAATTGTTTCTTATTTTGTAACGGTCACTGTGAGTTAGGCAACACACAATACACGGAGTCGAGGTGTAAACGCGACATTTCTCCGTGTTCGCTCCTTAACGAAAATTTTGGGGATTTAATTCCCAGAATTCAACTTCCGCGTTGTCCTAATTGGCCAATACATTTTCGGCTGATCTTCAATTTCCGCCTTGTAACAACTACTATCACGTCGTGTTACGTGAAATTCAAATTTGCCTTCATCTGAGTGCTTAATCGTAATTCCGTCAAATTTTCTAGTGGTATGTATAGGACCCTGCAAACTTTCAATGTATAGCGGTATATTTTTAGCTGGGGAAAGGATTGATTACTCGATTTTCTGAAGTTTATCTTAGGACGGATGCGTGTACTAATTTCTTCTAATGGTCGCTCGATTGCACTCAGGTACGACAAATATTCTTCATGGCTTCTTCAACGTTACACCGTGCATAATTTTCAGATAAGGGAGTTACCGGGATTAGAGTTACCCGGATTAGAGTTACTCCGGGATTAAAATTACTCGGCTTTAAAGGTTCTTTTGGCCTAAACAAAACCAATTACCTGGCTGATTAAATTCATCGTGGGATCTCTTTCTACCTTTTATTGTCTTGTCGCTGCGTGTGTCGCATACTTGGGGTTTGCTGTTAAGATTGCTGAAGTACGGGACATCCTACCGAAATTAGGGGTCGCCGCAGCTGGAACCGACACCACATATCTGTATCTTCTCCTGTGTGTGTCAACATCGTAAACCTCTATCTACAACATAAGGTCAGATTTTTCTAATTATACTTCTGCGCTGAAAACAAACCATCTCCGGGACGTCACACTGCTACCGAAAACGTCTCAAGCGTAACACCTAAATAAGTACAACTTGTCTTGGCACCTTAAGTGCAGTTAAATCTTTGGAACTCGAAACGTATTTGTTCACGTATTTATATTTTTTTGTTAATTCACTACAATATAATTAATTAACTTGTTGTGGCGCATATACTTGCCCAATCTGTAAACGAATGTGTACCGTAAAGGCGCGAACTTGCTTCATTTACCCACCATTGCTTGGGGATTTTTAGAGTATAAGGTAAGACCACGGAAGAGCGCTCTTTTGGGGAAACACCTAACTCTCCGATACTTTTTAACGCTAAATATTGCAACTGCGAACACTAAATACACCTTCGTATTGTGCGGGTGTGGTTACGTCGCCATCTTGTCTAGATTAAATAACGCCAGTGGCGTACCGCATAAATTATTAACTTGCTATTAATCTTATATTTTTTTCCTTCTTTTGTGTACGACTATATATATGGGTACGAACGAATACGCTTCGTAGAATTAACTTACGTTGTAAGTGGATATATTTAAATTGTGCTCTGTTCCTTCTTCTTTATGGTGTGTTATTAAATATAACGTTTTGTAGGTTACTTGTGTCTCTCTCTCTTTATTGTATTTATTGCTCCTTTAATTTGTTACGGTTGATTGTTGCGTCTGTTTCTTTAGTTCGGAAGCAGGTTTGTATCCACGCATTAGGACTATGGCGCCCTCGGATTAAATCAAGACAGTTCTGAAGAAGCGGTGGATCCTTTTCTCACCCACGCCCTACTCTTCGGCTGCCGGCAAAACTTACTTTTCTTCAATTAACCGTAGCAAGAAATTGGCATCCCAACTTCGGGGCTCGATTTTCTTCTCGTTTCTTTCTTTTTGTGAAATCGGATTATCAGTCAAGGTTGCTCGAGTATTTTTCTTTACTTGTCGTTCGATTCTCTTTGGAAATTTTTATTTTCTCTCTCTCTCTAGTACTTAGTGCTATTGCTTGCTTTCCTTATTACTATCAGTTTGATCAGTAATAGGACATTTACTTAAAATTGTTTTATTATTCTAGGGTTAGTATTTTAATACTGTTTTCTCTTTCTTACTTGTTGTTGTGGGTTCGAGTTTATTTTTTTTTTTGTATTGGAAGCTAGGAGATTTTATTTAAAATGCCGAAAGTGTGGAAATTCGAGGTCAATCGCCTTAAACAACACGAATTGCGATACGAGTTAGCTTCTAGGGGACTTAGTGCTGACGTTTCGGTGGAGGGTCTTGAAACTGGTCCGTAGTGCTCTTCAGCTGGAAGCGGAAAATCTTTATCCGAAATTAAATACAGCATCGAGTATGAAACCGATGTAACTGCGGTAAATGTCTCTTTAGGGAGCTTCGTACGTTCGTTGATAATTTCACTGGTGACAGCACAACTTCGGAATTTCTTCGTTTTTCTACTCTTTGGACTCATACTATTCGCAGGTGCAAGCTGATGGTTGCCACCTCGACAGAACAAGCTGCCAATAGGAATTCTCTTCTACTTTCTCTTACCGATCTTCATAACACTATTGATTCTATGATCAAGAAGCATCGGCATACTACTTTTGGGATCAGTCAAGCTGTTACTTCTAGTCCTAAATTAACGGTTACTGAGGACGAAGGTGAACCTGACCAACTATCATCGGAGTCTGATGTCGAACCAGAACCAACACCTGTTGCCTCTTGTAGTGCTTCCTACTTTTCTAAATCTGTTGCTACAGCGAAACTAAACTTAACTTTTTCTGGGGATGGTAAAACATCTCTTTCTGAATTTCTTACTCGCTTGGAGGAATTAAGCACGGCTAGGGAATTTCTCTGACGCAATTGTTTCATGGTGCTCCAGAACTCTTAACTGGAAAAGCTCTTCTTCTCTTCAGGGCTCATCGACAATCGCTGTCTTCGTGGAAGGATGTGGTGCGTTTACTACAATCGGAGTTTCTTCCGGTGGATTACAACGATCGATTGCTGGACGAAATTAAGGCACGAACCATGGGTGCTCATGAGGGGTTTGGGATATACTTGGCTACTATGCAAAGCCTTTTCTCACGGTTGAGTGAACCATTATCGGAACCACAACAGATCCGAATAATCAGGCGCAATCTAACGCCATATTTCCAAACGGCCTTGGCTCTTCATGATGTCTCAACCATCTCGCATCTATTGTCGCTTGGGAAAAAGATTGAGCATAGTCAATTCTTAACCCAATCTTTCAAACCACCACCTACTAGACGCGTGACTTCTTTGCTGGAACCTAACCTAGCTTACGTCGCTCCAGAAACTTCTTCTTTGAATACTTCTTCTTGTTCTTCGGTCTCTTCGACTATTCCTTCTAGGCCTCTCAACTCTTACAGGGGACCTGTACGTTGCTGGAATTGCGGGACATGTTTCTCCTCGTTGTCCAAACCCACAGAACCTTCATTGTTTTGGCTGTGGAAAGGCAGGTGTTACCAGCCTAATTGCTCCCAATGTTCGCCGCAGGAAACGCACGTCAGAACCCTCGGACCGAGTCGTAGGTTCTACTTCTCTCTCAACCTCGGATTCTTCTTTTACTGATCTAGACCACTCTCAACAATTGTTACTTAACTTTATTTTTGCTAGCGTTCGTGGTGATGAACGACCTTTTCTTAACGTATCAGTGCTGGGCATACCTTTAAAGCCTTACTGGATACAGGATCTTCTAGGACGATACTAGGAAGTATCGGTTGGCATTTGCTTCAGTCCCTTAAGGTGTCCTTAAAAAATCTACTTCGACTTTTTGTAACGTGGCTAATGGTGGACAATGTGCCATTTTGGGTGTTGTTTCTCTTCCTTATACTTTAGAGGGAAAAACCAAGGTAATAGAAACCTTAGTGGTTCCTGAGATTTCAAGGGTTGATATTGGGATCGACTTTTGAAGGCGATGGCCTTCGTACCAGATTTCAGCAAGGGTCATTGGTCCTTTGGTACTGATGCGGTTGGACATGCGGTTCATTCGAGTGCGCTGAACATCAAAGACGACTTATCAAGGTCGCAACAGTCTTCGCTAGAGGCTGTTATCTCTGCCAGCTTTTCTTTACAGCCATCTGGTCTAGGGTGTACCCAGCTCGTTCAACACAGTATCCATACCAAGGCTGAGCCAATTAAACAACGGTACTATCCTCTATCACCAGTACTATCTCGGATTGTCAATGAAGAACTGGACAAGATGCTACAGTTAGGTGTAGTAGAGCCATCTACCAGTCCATGGTCCAGTCCTGTGGTCTTGGTTAGGAAGAAAGACAACTCCTATCGGTTTTGCATTGACTATCGGAAGCTAAATCAGGTCACGGAACGCAACGCTTATCCTCTGCCGTATATCACTTCTATCTTGGATCGCTTACGGGATGCTAGATTTCTCTCGAGTTTGGACATTCGTTCTGCTTATTGGCAAATTCCTTTAACTCCTGAATCCAAACCGCTTACTGCCTTTACTGTTCCTCATCGTGGATTGTTCCAATTTACTAGAATGCCGTTCGGTCTGCATAATTCTCCTGCAACCTTTCAGCGGCTGATCGACCAAATTATCGGTGCAGAGCTGGAACCGTTTTGCTTCGCCTACCTGGACGATATTGTTATCGCGACACCAACTTTCGACGAACATCTTCGAGTACTGGAAAAAGTTCTGAAACGATTATTTGCTGCCGGTTTGACATTAAATCAGGAAAATGCCATTTCTGTCGTTCGGAGTTGAAATACTTGGGCTACGTTGTGAATAAAAATGGGTTGCTGGTGGATCCAGAAAAGGTGACTGCCATACTTAACATTCCTATACCGACCACGGTCACCGAAGTGCGACGCGTGATTGGCATGGCTAGCTGGTATCGCCGTTTCATACCGAACTTCGCTTCTCTTACTTCTCCTTTATCTGCTCTTACTCGGAAAAATGCTTTTGTTTGTGTGGACACCGGAATGTCAATCTGCTTTCGTTTCTCTTAAAGAACACTTAGTTTCTGCTCCTATCCTGACTTGTCCTAATTTTTTCTCTGCCATTTGTTGTTCAAACTGACGCTTCGGACTTTGGCGTGGGTGCTGTCCTTAGTCAGGAATCGCCTGAGGGGAAAAAGGTTATCAGTTACATCAGTCGCTCCTTAACTAAAGCGGAGAGGCGCTATAGTACTACGGAAAAGAATGTATTGCAGTCTTATTCGCCATTCTTAAGTTCAGACCGTATATTGAGGGCTCTCACTTCACCATCATTACTGACCATCACTCGCTGGTATGGCTTAACCGTTTGCAGAGTCCGTCTGGTCGTCTTGCTCGTTGGTCCTTACAACTCCAAGAGTATGACTTCACCATCAGACATAGGAAAGGCAAAGACCACGTTGTGCCAGATGCGTTATCTCGTGCTGTTCCTGCTGTTGGTGATGAAGCTGAAACCACCTCTCCTCATCTTGATTCCTTAGCTGTTCCTTCTTCTCTTGGTCTTGACTTACCTACTACAAATAAATGGTATAATAACTTACTGAATCGTGTACTCACAACACCTCACAAGTTGTTCTCATTGGTCTGTCGATAATAACATCTTATATCGCAGAGTGACTAGTTCTTTTTACCACTTCTATGGTGGATCCGAATGATGAATGGAAGTTAGTCGTTCCGGCTGAACAAAGGAGACGCATCATTCAGGAGAACCATGATCCTCCAGTTGTTGGCCATGGTGGAGTAACTAAGACAACCGCAAGAATTCTGCAACATTATTACTGGCCTCGATTACGTGCAGACGTGGCTCGCTATATCCGCCGTTGTTCTACTTGCTCTTCCAATAAGGTATCTCAAGCAGTTCCTCCTGGAATGTTTGCTCCTCGTGCTCGTCCTACGGGACCGTGGCAAACTTTATGTTGCGATATTGTTGGGCCGCTTCCTCGTTCTTCTAAAGGCAATTGTTACGTGTTTGTGGTTGCCGATTGTTTCTCTAAATTTGCCCTTTTCTTTGCTATGCGTGTTGCTACTGCTGCTGCGGTTACTAAAATCCTGGAAGAACAGGTGTTTTTACTATTTGGAGTGCTGCAGTACCTTATTTCTGACAACGGAGTACAGTTCCGCAGTCGTGAATTCACTCAAATGTGTGAGAACTATCATTGCACCATCCTATATACTGCCAAATACCATCCGCAAGCAAATCCGGCTGAACGGATAAATCGCGTTCTTAAGACCATGATAGCGTCTTATGTTAAGGACAACCAGCGGAAATGGGATGTGAAGCTCCTCACATTGGATGTGCAGTTCGTTCGGCGAAACACGAAGTGACTGGATGTACCCCGTACTTTGCTCTATTTGGTCGTGAACATGTCATCTCTGGCAATCCCTTCAATAAATCACGTCTTGAACCAACTGACTCAGAACCTGATCATAATGTGTCTACTGACGTTACGCGGCTATCCAGGAATATATACTTCAACGCCTTCGGAAAGCCTATGAAACTACACGAAATAGGTATAACTTACGCCGCCGACATGTCAAGTATAACGTGGGTGATCTGGTGTGGCGTCGTAACTTCCAACTATCCGACGCTTCGAAGCATTTCAATGCGAAACTCGCACCTAAATTCTTAGGCCCGTTCACGGTGAAAACTGTCGTGTCTCCCTGGACGTAGGCGAACTAGCTGATTCTTTAGGGAAAGTCACTAGGTACGTGGCACGTGAAAGACCTTAAGCCAGAACCTCTCGAATTCGGAAGAGGCTAATGCTGAACTTGCTGTGCTGGAGCCTAATTGTTTAGATCACTTTACTTTATCCTAGACGGAAAAAGCGTCGTAAACTTGCTTGTACTGCCAGCTAGAAGACACGGTTCATGACTGGATTTCTACTTGGACACGACTTATTTTACTTGACTATTTACTTTTGCTGATTTTATCATATCTGTATTATTTTTTTCTTTCACGGGTTTCTAACGAATTTGCTCGGACTATCTTCTTTCTAGTAAGGAGAAGTTCGTATTTTCTCTTATATTGTTGCTGAATAAATTTCTTTTATTTCTGCCTTACTGTAGGTTGGTTATTAATGAGATTATCGATGGTTTCTGGCTCTATTAGCTACACGACATTATGATCGATTTACATCGAAATCTCTGATTTATTTGGTGCTCTCCCGTATATCTTTATTTTCTTTCTGCGAGAACTGTATATACGTAGATACAGGTTCTTTTGTTTTTGGTTTGAGAAGCTTTATTTTTTTGGGGATGCCTGTTGACTTGAGTTCAAGTTGAGCGTGCTCCTGCTCTTGTTGACAATGCATCAAGATTGATTGGGTTTTCTTTTTCTTTTCTGGGAGATACTCAAACCGCTTCGGCGAGCTTAATGATATACTGACTCAGTTCTAATTGAGTTAGCTCATAGTTATATTTAATTTTTTTTTTTGTTGGAACCATAATGGTTCACATTCGTTAGAATTCCATGTGATATGGGTAGGTTGGTTGGGCACGTAGGGATTGGACCTTCTCAGGTAAATAATACCCAAAATTTGACCTTGAATTGGATTTCGAGCTTCGAGACTTAGTTTCATGAGTTCACGTAGTTGTGGGAGTACCGTGATTTCCCGATCCCGTGACGGATTGAACGCCCTCTCCTATATGGCTCGTTGGTGTACGTCTTCGCCAGTTTGGCAATCCTTTTCAAAGCCGAATTCAGACACCTGAATGTGTCTTGTCTTGTGTGAACGTCGTTTTTGTTGCTCTCTGTCCTCTCGAGGAGGGATAGAGTATGTCCCTTTTTCCTTGTCTTTGCTATCATCTGTTCCTTCTTTCTTTCTTGCGTAGAGGTACCGCTTTGGCTGGGGGGTTTCAGTGGGTGTTGGCGTGAGGGGGAGTCGGAGCTCCTGTTTCTGGTACCCTTGTTTCGTTACCAGGCACACCAACCCTTAGGGGCCGTACAGGGCGAGCAAGATCTGGGGCAGGGGTAAACCGTTCGCCCTTAACCTCCGTCAATGGATCACTGGCCGTAGCCACTGCAGAACCTCAAACTGTTGACTTGTTCCAGTCTTTTACTTTTGGAAATTTTTGGGCAAAATTTTGGGATCCTTCCTTTCATTCTTCCATTATGCTATAGGGTTGGGGGTTTATCCTCGGTTTTCAGAGTCGCACTCTTTAACTGCATATCCATTAGTCTTGTGGTGTCGGGAGTATCGGCCCAAGACTAAATCCTTTCCTGGGTGGGAGGACTTTATTTTGGGAAGGCTCAGTACTAAGGGTCGTGAATGGCGAGGGGGTGGATTTTCACTGGGGCCCAATGACGCGAGTTTCCATCCTTCGCGAGGGTCTTGGTGGGAGTGATGCCTGGTGCCACCCATTCGACATGCACGCCGCTAGGGAAATGCCCGATCTTAATAATTTCCTAGGGTTTATCCTAACCTCTTGGTATTTGGGTTTCAGCCTTATCCTTATTCCTATCTTACCTTAAACCTTTCCTAGGGTACCTTATTTTGGGGTAATTCAGGGTGGTATTGTTTTAATTTGGGTTGGGGTTTCATTGGTTTTTAGGGCTCTGTCCTGACGCTTGTCCAAACTTCAAACTTTACTATAATAATATTTTCTGTTGACTGGGTTTAGTAAGGTTGGTTGAGATACTGTTGGATGACCCACGTTTTCTTTTACCTTGCTTCTCGGAAATCGCTAATTGCGAGTTTTTGTGGGCGTTCAATCTCTTGGTGTTATCCTTTTCTTTTCTTGGTCGTTGCTTGACTTTGTTGCTGGATACACCAAACGCTTCATGCGAGTTTTGAACAGATTTCATCAGATCAGCTACTCTTAGTTCAACAAACCGTCTATCTCTTAGGGGTTGGGTTTCATTAGGTTTTTATATGTGTGGGGTGGGTATCTTTGGTTATATGTCGCTCATGTTGGAGATTCCTTTTTTTTTTGCTGAACACCTACGGATGTTAATTTTCTGGATTATGTATGGTGCAGCGGATTATGTTTATCCTTCTGCGCGGGCTTGAAGTTTTGTGTGGGGGGAATTTGTAACGGTCACTGTGAGTTAGGCAACACACAATACACGGAGTCGAGGTGTAAACGCGACATTTCTCCGTGTTCGCTCCTTAACGAAAATTTTGGGGATTTAATTCCCAGAATTCAACTTCCGCGTTGTCCCAATTGGCCAATACATTTTCGGCTGATCTTCACTTCCGCCTTGTAACAACTACTATCACGTCGTGTTACGTGAAATTCAAATTTGCCTTCATCTGAGTGCTTAATCGTAATTCCGTCAAATTTTCTAGTGGTATGTATAGGACCCTGCAAACTTTCAATGTATAGCGGTATATTTTAGCTGGGGAAAGGATTGATTACTCGATTTTCTGAAGTTTATCTTAGGACGGATGCGTGTACTAATTTCTTCTAATGGTCGCTCGATTGCACTCAGGTACGACAAATATTCTTCATGGCTTCTTCAACGTTACACCGTGCATAATTTTCAGATAAGGCGAGTTACTCGGGATTAGAGTTACTCCGGGATTAAAATTACTCGGCTTTAAAGGTTCTTTTGGCCTAAACAAAACCAATTACCTGGCTGATTAAATTCATCGTGGGATCTCTTTCTACCTTTTTTGTCTTGTCGCTGCGTGTGTCGCATACTTGGGGTTTGCTGTTAAGATTGCTGAAGTACGGGACATCCTACCGAAATTAGGGGTCGCCGCAGCTGGAACCGACACCACATATCTGTATCTTCTCCTGTGTGTGCAACATCGTAAACCTCTATCTACAACATAAGGTCAGATTTTTCTAATTATACTTCTGCGCTGAAAACAAACCATCTCCGGGACGTCACACTGCTACCGAAAACGTCTCAAGCGTAACACCTAAATAAGTACAACTTGTCTTGGCACCTTAAGTGCAGTTAAATCTTTGGAACTCGAAACGTATTTGTTCACGTATTTATATTTTTTTGTTAATTCACTACAATATAATTAATTAACTTGTTGTGGCGCATATACTTGCCCAATCTGTAAACGAATGTGTACCGTAAAGGCGCGAACTTGCTTCATTTACCCACCATTGCTTGGGGATTTTTAGAGTATAAGGGTAAGACCACGGAAGAGCGCTCTTTTGGGGAAACACCTAACTCTCCGATACTTTTTAACGCTAAATATTGCAACTGCGAACACTAAATACACCTTCGTATTGTGCGGGTGTGGTTACGTCGCCATCTTGTCTAGATTAAATAACGCCAGTGGCGTACCGCATAAATTATTAACTTGCTATTAATCTTATATTTTTTTCCTTCTTTTGTGTACGACTATATATATGGGTACGAACGAATACGCTTGTAGAATTAACTTACGATGTAAGTGGATATATTTAAATTGTGCTCTGTTCCTTCTTCTTTATGGTGTGTTATTAAATATAACGTTTTGTAGGTTACTTGTGTCTCTCTCTTTTATTGTATTTATTGCTCCTTTAATTTGTTACGGTTGATTGTTGCGTCTGTTTCTTTAGTTCGAAGCAGGTTTGTATCCACGCATTAGGACTATGGCGCCCTCGGATTAAATCAAGACAGTTCTGAAGAAGCGGTGGATCCTTTTCTCACCCACGCCCTACTCTTCGGCTGCCGGCAAAACTTACTTTTCTTCAATTAACCGTAGCAATTTATCTAACACCGACCAAACCAAACTGTTTTAACAAATAACGCTTCGCATGTATTTTAGTAAATTATTAAAAAAAAAACATTGTCATTAAAATCCAAGATATGTATCATCAATGGTATTATTCATAAATGAAAATTCGTCACTTTTAATTACTAGTTAATACGTTTACTAAATATTTGAAAACGTTGCAACATTGTATTGACAAAAGTAAATTTTACGGATTGTATGTTGCGCCATTTTTACAACGGTGGAATAAATTGAACTATTTAATTTCAAGAATCGTACATTTTATAACTTAGCGCTTCAGTACAGGTGAAAAGTAAACAAAACGCAACCCAACATGCATATGTGAATTGCATCCGTGATACAAGCAAATACAAGCGGTTGACTATCTTTACCAATATTTCAATCAACGGTCAAGGTACAAAATGTTAACAACTGTAACATTAAAAAAATAACGTTGTGATAATGTTAATTTAACTACTTTTTGTAACATATTACCAACGTTGTAACTATGTCAACTTAAAAAACTGTAAAACGTGTACAATCAAACGTAACTATTTTTATCTTATTGTTCGTAACTATTTATATTATCACGTTGTTGAATCCTGATTTGCCAATTTTATTAAATTGGTTGGATAGAATCTATCATCGTCAACTGGATTCGAACCCGGTGGTTCACGTTCTCATACTGACACGTGTAACGTTTGGCTGTTCCCACTGATGGTCACACAGCGGTAGCATACCTATTTCTCACTTAGGTATTGAAAGTACTTTTACCAAATATAAATCAATTCAAAATCGTTACAAAACTTTAATAGACCTCTAAATACATTATAAATTATCTCAAATTAAGTAAACATAGAATGTAACCTATACTCAGTATACTATTAGCGCGGAGTAATAAACCTGTCAGAATTATCGAATCTCCCGTATTGCAGTGGCGTAGGTACCTGATACGTTTGGAAAATCATATTTTTAGTAGGAAATATATTATAATAGTAAAATCTACCTTGATATAAATTATTATGTGGTTTCTTTTATTCTTTCAATCCTTACTTTGTGGAATTTATTTTTCATAGTAAATAATTTAATTCAGCAATATTCCACCGTTTAATAAGATATAAATAGATATTAAACTTTTGTAAAACACAGTATTTGAATATAAAAATAAACTCTAAATCGATAAATGACAAATGTGTCGTTTCTCAATTTGTCTATTTTAAATTTTAATTTTATATAGGTACGTATACTGAGTTTTACAAAAGTTACAGATAATTAGTTGTTTGACCGAAGGGCTTCGAATACTTTCTAAATAAAAAATATGTTTAGTTTGTTATTAGCAATGAATCGGCTTGTTTGTTTGTTTGTGTGTTAGTGCAAATAATTTTGAAATGGAAAACTTTTCACCAGCAAAACGTGTTAAAAGTGGTGCGTTATCTGCTAATGAAAAATTATAATTTTAAATGTGCATGACGCTGTTCGATGTCAACACCCTGCAAAAGTGTCGATGATATTGTAGGATTATGTTCTGCAATGACGGGAATATCAAAATCCACCATTTATAAACTAGTGAGGGAAAGAAAAATTTGGGACAAGTAAGCTTCACCCTCTTCCATCTCCTGGTCGGCGCCCGATGGAATTAGATGATGCAATGAGAGAATTCTGTCCGTAGAAAGGTTTACTCGTTCTACTTACGGAAAGATATTCCTACAATCGATAAGATTTTACTACCAGTAAATGAGGATGAAAATCTACCCCAAATAAGTCGTAGAACACTGTGGAAACTTTTTCGCAAGTTGAAGTTTACTTGGGAGAAGATAAATAGAAGATCCGTTTAATTGAAAACAAGAGATTATTACATGGAGGAGAAATTATCTTCGGGAAATAAGAAAATATAGGCGTGAAGGCAGGCGTATATTCTATTTGAATAAAACCTGGATTCATGCAGGACATACCGTAAAAAAAAACATGGCATGATAATACCGTTACGAGTACTCGACAAGGATTTATAGAAGGGCTATCGACAGGATTTCGACCGCCTTCTGGAAAAGAAACACGGTTAATTATTACTCATATTTGCAATAAAGATGGCTTTGTAGATGGTGGTTTGTTAGAATTCGAATCAAAGAAAACTGGCGACTACCACGAAGACATGAATGCTAATGTGTTTGAAGAATATTTTGAGCAGATGCTAGATTTGATACCCCAAGGATTTATAATAGTTATGGACAACGCCAGCTACTACTCACGAAGATACAAAAATTTACCTACCAGCGCTTGGAGGAAAGCAGAAATTATAGATTGGTTATCTGTTAAGAATATAAATTTTGAGGATGACATGGTGAAAAGAGAATTATTGGATATTGTTAAAGTTCATAAGAATAAGTATATACGTCATGTTATTGACGAAATGACAAAGAATCGGGGCATTGAAGTACTGCGTTTACCACCTTACCATTGTGAGCTGAATCCTATAGAGTTGGTTTGGGCTCAAGTAAAAGGTGACGTCGCTCGTAACAATACCACTTTTAAACTCAACGACGTGAAAAACTTCTGAAAATGCATTAAACAAAGTAACACCTGAAAGATAGAAGAACTGTGTATTCTCATGTCGTTAAGGAAGAAGACAAATGTTGGCAACTGGATAATTTAGTAGAGATAACATTGGAGCCAATTATTATATTAGTAAACACACAAGACAGCGATTTTGATTCCGAAATAGAAATTTCAGACGAGGAAGAAAGCAATGACCAAGCGTAATGTGCCTGAAACAGTGTTCTACTCTCTAAACACCATTTATTGTAACCATGAGTGAGTATTGTCAGTTATTTTTAAATATACCTATTTTACCTACTAATGTCTTGTTATTTAAATGAACATTTTTATGTCTTGTTACTTTTATCTATTCATTTTGATAAGTTTCCATGACAACCACATAATTTTAAAATTGAGCCAAAGGACAATAGACAATAACTTGGCAAAGCTGGCTAGCCCATTGGGCCAAAAAGGTCCACATGTTTGACCATTTTAACTTATGAAGAAAGAATCGATCTTTCCGATTCTAATAAAATTTTTGTGGACCTTTATGGCCCAATGTTCTTAATTAAAATTTAATTTTGAAATTCAAATATGACTTCTATTCCATTTTATAAAAATGAAATGATGAGTGTTGGTGGGAAGCGATTCTCATGATTATTTTTTTATTATTAATGTTTAATTAATAGAAAAGTGATTTGTGTGTAAAGAATTAAAGAATTTTTAGGCGCAAAGAGTCATTTATCTGCACGGAGTTTCTTCAAGAACAGGTAAGTCACAATTTTTTTTTAGTTTATACAATATCATGGTTAGGTTTAGGTTATCACTTGAAATACGCTAAGAATTAGTTTTTTTGAATACATCACAAGCTTCATTCACTCTGCAAAAAAATTGCGTCAAATAGCATGATTTATAGATTGTTTCTGTTCCTCAAACGTAGGTGGTCTCGGTGCCTTCGGAGCTTTTGGTTCTGAAACTCTTAGTGCTTCACGGAAATACGCATCAACCGCATAGTTCGCCTTCCTCTCGCTTGGAGGTTCGACCAGTGACCAATAAAGGTTTTCTTCTTTTCTCGTAATCCTCTCCCTCGAACACAGACTCGGTGGACGTGTCTAATGTAAAGTTTCTCAAAGAAGATTCCCCAAGACCGGCCAACTTCTGGTTTAGCTCTTCCGTTTGGTTCTCACTCTTTTCAGGATTTCATTCATGTCTTCACCCGTAATATCACTATCTTTTGTAGCAAACACTTGATCTGCTCCGAACCGAATCATGTTCAACATATCATCCTTATTCAACTGGTTAGCATTGTTGTCCACCAATCGACTTTGTTGATTGACGAGTTTGTCCAGTCTTAACTTAATTTCCGCTCTTTCTACAATCTTTTCCTCCACGGTGCTTTCCGTAATAAATTTGAACACTCTAACTTGCTTCATTTGACATATAGATGAGCTCTGTCTATAGCTTGGAGATCTATTTGGGGATTCCAGTCAGAATCCAGTTTGCCGTTGCCAAATTAATTCCGAGACTACCTGCTCACAATCTTCCGAAGAGTTAAAGAGTTCCAGTAAAAGGAAATTGAAAAAAAGCCCACAACGCGTGCAAATTGTTCTGAAGAAGTGTTCCTGTAATCAACAGTCTATTTAACGATTTAAATTCTTGAACATACTCGGACGACTTTGACTTCTAGTTTTTGGTTCTGTGCGCCTAATCAATAATGACGTATTTCCAGTGGAACTTTTTAAATACTGATTTCTCCTTGATTACTTTCTCATACGATGTAACTCCAGACGATAACGTCCAGAATCACTCTCATTATCAACCCTACTATATATTGGCTTCTTCTTGTTTAGTTTCGAACGGGTCAGAAACAGTTTTCGAGATACCTAACTGTAAAAGTATTCAGACTCGTCATTGTAGATTACAACTTACTTCAATCGCTTTATTTCTTTCCACCCAAAATGTACAGACGAAGGGTTCGTAGAAATTATAAAATTGCTTGTACGTTATGAGCATATCTTGTTTATGGATCTTCTTCCATTAATAATGCATCCTTTCCTTGAAATAAGCCTCTTTTCTAACTTGGGCAAATACGAATGTTGAGATTTCATATAAGTATTCAATATACACAGACTTCAAGTCTGTGTATATTGAATACGTGTAGGCACCCCGGAAATATTGTAATGCATCAATATCTTCATATATTTCATTTCAGAAAATATTCACATCCCTTTTCCTTACCAACTTTCTTACTTTTCAGGATGGTTCAACCAACATGTTGCGCGTGTTCGAAGGAATTCGCAGCGGAAGAAAAGAATTGCTTGAGAAGGCTGGCATCTTGTCGAAGGGAGGGTAAACGCTTTAGGAAATCGGTATCATGAGAAGGATGCCTTACATAACGCATGTTGCAAACGGATACGGAGAGAAGAGCATCGAATGGAAGACGATGATGTATGTCAAGAGGATGCTGGATGTAAAGAGAATGGTGGAAGTCAATAGGATGGTGTATGTGAAAGAAAATGGTGGATGTCAACACGATGGTGGATGTGAAGAGAATGATAGATGTCAACGTGATGGTGAGCAAGTACCTGTAGGTGCTGGAGATTCTCGTGCTCAACGATCTCGTGTTGTTGATGTCACTCGTGTTGAAGGAAAGAGTAATCTGCTGATCAATCAGAAAGAGATAGTGCAAGCTTCAAACCAGGTGTCTTCCTCAGTTCAGTCTCTGCGTCCCAGGAAAAGTCCTTCAAGTGCTATAGTTTCCGAAGAGGCTCGAGTTGGACTTACTGGGGTATCCGAAATGAACTTCGAACGGTATGTAAATATTAATATAACATTTCATTTGAAATGTATTGGGACAAGTGAGATTGAATGAAACTAACGTAAACTAAACCTGTTATGTAAAAAAATGTGTTAAGAAAAGTGAGGTTAAATGAAACTTGATAATATAAGACTACAATAGATTTAGGCAAATGAGCAGAAACCTAGACGGGCTGAAGTAGCTCCGGCAGTACCAAGCCAACAATTTGAACTCTCAAATGAGAACGAGGTATTTTAATTAACCAACTAAAAAATTATTAAACTTGTTACGTAATTAATTAAATGGTTTTGTCAGGTACGCTTAGAAAATTCAGAGAGATCCGCTCGTGACTGCGTTGAGACTCATTACTCCGCAGCTTCAGAAAGCCAGTCTCTGTCAATTGGAAGTCAGAGTCAACGTCGCAAATCAATCGCAACGACATCGTCGAGAAGCAAAAGATTAAGCTAGATCTATTATCTATCACATCTACTGAAGCATGTTGCTGGATATGCAAATCAACAAACCCCGAACAGTAATGAAGAAGTCTGCTAGAACTGACATGTGGCTATCGGAAGGAGTTTGGATTCCGACAACTACTAGATGTTGCAATAGTCACCTGATCAACCAGAGGATCCTCGACGACGAATCCAGATCTTTTATCAAGCAAAAAGCAACCGTTGGGGCTTGGTTTATTAAGAAGGAGCTTTCAAGCTTTATTCTTAACCAATAAAGCCAACCAACCCCACATTAGCATAAAATCTGATCAGCTAGCTGACAAAGATTTTAAGTTGCTGTTTGTGATCCAAAAGCAGGAGTTTAAAGACCTGTTAGGAAATATTCGTCCTCACTTGTGAGACAGCTGTCATCAATATGCCCTAGCATTACTTTTGATAAAGCTCCGACTCGGGACTTCTCAAAAGCTTCTAGGATTCTTGTTTGGCATGTCTCAACAAAAAGTGAGCACCAGCATGTGGCGAGTGGCTGAGCTATTAAAAGAGTTTGTATCGCAGAACGTTGGATACGATTCCATTTCCCGTAAAAAACTGATTGCTGAACATGACTCAGCTTATATACGGCAACTTTACCAAGTCCCTGTAGGCAACGTTATTCTCTTTCTGGATGGTAGGAAACACAACTTATTGACTGTAACTTATTGTTGGCTTATTTAGAAACTGTTTCTTGTTTACAGCTACATACTTGTATGTGGAGAAGAGTGAAGATAATGACTTGCAGCGGAAAACGTTTTGCTTCGCAAAAGGTAGGAATTTGGTAAAGCCGATGATGGTGATTGCTCCATCTGGAAGAATCATCGCAGCCACTGGGCTCTATTGTTCTGATGCTAGACATAATGATGCCAAGATGCTTCGTCATATGTTTGATGATCCTTCGGATATTTCCACGCTTCTAAAACCAGGAGATGTGCTAATTGGTACGTGTTTTATACTTGACTTGACAACGGCTTGACATCGTTTTAAAGGAATCATAATTAAAATGATTTTCTTCTGCAGTGAACCGAGGGTTCAGAGATGTTAAGCAATTTTTGGAAAATAAGGGCTTTGTAGTAAAGACGCCAGTGCTTTTGAACAAAAACAAAACCAGTTCACTGCTGAAGAGGCCAATGAATCTCGAGTAGTTACCCTAACTCGATGGAGGGTGGAAGCTTTGAATGGAAGACTGAAGGGGCTTTTCAAATTCTTTGATATGAAGATCCTCATCATTATTACAATCGCAATTGTAATGACAAACTTCGTCTCTTACTGGATATAGATGTGCCCTCATCAATAAGTACCGTCCTCCAAATTATACCGAATCGACAAATTCTCAGAAGATAATCGAGGAAGTTTCTAGGAAGTCCTCTTTCACAAACACACTCAAAAATGAAGTTTTGCCAATTCTCCGAAAGACAAGCCTGTGGAAAAAATCTTGCGACCGTAATTACGAAGGATTCCCATTGATGACGCTGAATGAACTGGAGGAGATCACTTTAACTCTTGTAAGTGACGATCTCGAATCGGAGTCAGAGGATGAAGCTGTGTCTGAGAACGGAGCTATTTCTGAGAATGATAGGGCAGACTCTGTAGATGATATTGTTGATGGAGATGATGGCGATTCTGATGGGAAAGCTGGGATTGCAGCAGATGATAAAGAAAGCAAAGACGAGAGCGATGCTGAAGCGAAAGTGGAGTGTGAAGAGGAGAAGGAGGAGGAATCAGAGTCAGAAAGTGAGATAGAAGACTGGAGTATGTCCCTGCAAGAATAGCAGTTTTAGTTTTCAAAATCGTTTTAGTGGATAATAGTAATATATTGAACCGCGGTCGTCCCTAATGTTGTTTTCTATTCTTATGAGCTATACTTAATAAAGCACAACTAGCTTTAACATGGATAAGATATGAACTGTAATTAAATGAACTTAATTAACTTTAATATGTGCCAAAGTCGGAGCAATATTTTGATAATCCTGATGTAGAATACTTTATAAAGAGAGAAAAAGTTTTACATATAAAGCTCATGTAAAGCACGAGTATAGAAATTCGCACGTTAGGAGAGAGTATAGAATAAACGAATACCATTACAAGAGGACTTTGGAATTGGCAGAAAAGAACAAAGGAAAGGACTATTTTCCGACCAGGAAATAAGAAGAAAGTACGCTTTGTTCCATGTATTAAGCCATCAGACATGTCTACAGTAGCTGATGTTATTGGTCCTATTATAAGTATTATGGGTATAATTAAAATGTAGTCATAATAAATATAAAATTTTACTAAAAACCTAATTATTCGCATCTGTGCATTCATTTTAGAATATTTTAGTTTATATGGATTGTTTAATTCATGTCATCAATATTTTTAATTTGCATATAATTTTTAAGTAATACGCACTGCATATGGTGTGATTTTTAATTCCATTGATTTTTGTCGGATTTTTCACCTTGGGTCAAAGTCTAATGACCCTAGCGACAGATAATAGCCTGATTTAGGTGCCTTAATGATCAATGGTTTAGGTCTAATTACTGTTGTAAAACTAGCCTTAAAACTATTAGTTACCGTCTATTGTCCTTTACTTTTTGATGCCTAAAAATCGGTCCCACGCAAATTAATTGTAATTGTAATAAATGTACTGACGATATCTGCATTACTATTTTATTTTATATTTATGTCATATATTATTTATATGTTATTTATTTTATTTGTATAGTAGATCACATTACAAATTTTACTTCCTACGTATTATATACCATTATTTTTGTATCTTGGTATAATACCCACATCTACGGCTATGATTCTCGTTCGTCAGTACCTGGGCTGATGGCAACGCGTTTACACAGATGAAACTATTGTTCTCAGACCCTAGATGGGTCGATATGCTGCAAGAGCGGCACAATGATCGTATTTTGGTTAGAATTTATTGGTTTTCACTTAACCGTAGAAGTACCGCTTTCACAAGAAAATAAAGAATTATTTCAAGCAATTATGATTTATTACTCCGCGCCAATAGTATACAGACTTTAAACGTCCGAAACATAATCTGCACGCAAATGTTATTACTCCACAACTATACAGAAGATTAGGGAGTTTTCTAACAGGAAATTTTAACATTTTTTCATTTTTTCCTACGAGTTAGAGCTAGTATGTACGTTATAATGGAGAAAAGAAAAATATTTTGCTTGGTGAACAAACGGCTGGGAAAAGATATCAAGGAAAGCACCGGTTCAATTTTTATGAAACTTTGCATATGAGTCTTATTTATAATAAAATAGGTCCGATTCAATTTTGAGCATAATCTGTCAACCGGAAAGGAAAGTTAACCTACATAGATTTTCCCAGAAAAGTTGTTGATTTTTTGCACCGTTTCTCTCAAAATTTGTTAGTTGTAATGTAACGCTGTTACACATTTTCTTTTATCTGTCAAGTTCTGCGCAAAAGTTTGTTTATACTATATTGCACAAGAAAATAACTTACTGTAATGTTGTACTAATAATATTTAACACATGTTTAACTTATTATATTTTTTGCAATGTTATTTACATGTTTAAATATTCTATTCATAAACAATGTTGATGTGATGTAGAACTAATGTTACTTAGTTCAAATGTTACAAAACATTGTTTTAATGTTCCTTGGTTAGTGGGAAGAAATGTCATTGTTAGCATGTCTTAGTTTATACTATTTATACGTGTTCTTTATACACTAGATGTTAAATTTGATGGTATATTCCAAAGGGACACCCTATACTTAGATTCTTAGATTCAGACTATCCACCAATTCCTTCAGATATCTTGATAAAGACTAGCCTTGATAGTCAAAACGTCGACACAAGAAAAGACTGTGTTATCAATGATTCTTCATCACCTATGCTCCTAATAAGAATGCCCAACTGTGGGAAAATTTTAACCTAATAAAAAAAGAGGTTTACTATCAATTAATACAGAATTATTATTCTAAGAATAGTATAAGAACAACATTTGTTATATTAGGTTACATATCTAATAAAATTAACATTTTACAATTTAGTCCCAAAACCGTGGAGCTTTCCAGGGCGTCCTCTCACTAACCACAATTTCTTTTTCCAAACCTCCTAAATACATTATTAATTTAAAACATTAAAAAATTAATGTTATAGTATGATACCTACTTCAAAACTAGTTCCTACGTATCCCCATTTTTTATACATGTCCTTATCATATACTTTCTCTTCATTCTTTGGATCTATATAGAAGGTTGAGTTATTATTGACGTAGTGGCATGTGAGCGCTTTTCGATAGCCCTGCAGTAAAATTTGAAATAAAATTTAGTTCTAGCTAATTATGATTTGTTGTATAATATTTTTGTACCTGAGTTAAGTTTGGTCCTGAACCATGAAGCAGCAACGTATGAAAGAATATTGTATCTCCTTTTTTCATAGGCAGGTAAACAGGAGAATACTTTTCAACCTCTAAGACGCCATAAAAAATTCTAATATCCGTTCTAAAAAATGGTAACACAAATATAGTTTATACCAATAAAATAGGATTAAGAGTCAGGCTAAACATACATTGAAATATTTATGTAGTTTTTGTTTAAGAAAACGTAATTTGTAATCCGAACTTACAGTTACACTTGTATAACTTCATATATTTGAATTTTACAACAGAATTTTATTAATTTTACTAATTAAGCCGTACTAATAAGTCGCACAACAACCTTCGAAAGGTCGAAGCAATGCATTCGTCCCACATAAAGAGCACATATACTGATAATTTTGCGGTAGAAAATTATTATAAAAATATTTAATATTATCATTCTAGTACAGTAGCGGCTTAATTACCATATTCGTACGCAACCTTCTAAATAAACGTTATCAGGACTGAACCGCTAAGATGTTCACAACAAAAATAATCGATTGATTCAAAAAATTTATACAAAGTGAGCCAAAAGAAATCACCCTATTGGAAATGCTCTCATTTTTGCAAATGGCCGCCAATGTCAAATCTGTTTTGACATTTGTGGACTAGACCCGGCCGTCCGACATCGACTGCGCAAACACTGCGCCGTTTGGCCACCAACTTTAAAAAGTTCCCGTTCGCTGCTGTTGCCAAGGATGTCGAGCTGTTGCCAGAAACATCGATCAAACGCCGTGCCACGCAATTAGCCATCAGCTGGACGTCCCTATGGCAAATTTTGGTCAAAAACTTGCGCATGTTCCCATACAAAGTCCAGACCGTGCATCAGCTGCTGCCTGCCGACCGCCAATCGCGCGTAACCTACGCCCAAGTTATCCTCAACCTTGAGGAAGAAGTAGACAATTTATCGACCAAAATCATAATGAGCGATGAGGCTCATTTCCACTTCAGCGGGTACGTGAACATGCACAACTATCGCTTCTGGGGCACCGAAAATCTACGAGTGATGCACGAGGAGCCATTACACGCGCTCAAAGTAACTGGATGGTGCGCTGTTCACGCTGGAGGAGTCATCGGACTATTTTTTTTCGAAAACGCCGCTCGCCAAACGACAACAGTAGACGGTGCGCGTTATAGGACCATGCTGACAGAGTTTTTTCTGTCGCAATTGAACGAATTAGGACTGGAGGATATGTGGTTCCAACAAGACGGAGCAACGGTACACACTGCGCAAGCCACAAACGATATTCTGAAGGCGGCGTTCCCGGGTCGCCACATCTCTCGTTTTGGCGATTTGCACTAGTTCGCAAGATCGCCCGATTTAACCATTCCAGACTTTTTCTTGTGGGGTTTCTTAAAGTCCCGTGTTTACGTGAACAAGCCCGAGACTCTGTAAGCCCTCAAGGACAACATTCAACACGAGTTGGAGAATCTGTCGCCCGAAGTTCTCGCCGAAGTGATGAAAAATGCCATAAAACGAGCCCGTATGACAATCAATTATGACGGCGCCCATTTGGCTGATATCTTCTTCTCAACTTAACCAATAACATTCACAAAGTTCAAATAAACATAATCAAAAAAACGAATCGAAGTTTTTCATTTAGAAAAAGAGAGCCAAACAACATCGGATGACTTCTTTTGGCTCACCTTGTATTAGAAATAAAATTGTAATAATGGACTTTTTTAGTTTTCCAGACAAAAACAGTTAGTGTGTATGTCTATAAGTTAACATACATAAGATACACAATGCGCGCGCCTCAGATTTAGTGATTTAAAACTGTCATGTTGGCACTGGTGCCACTATTAGCAGGATGTCTTCAGAAATGACGCTTCCGGTATGCATGTGCGCCCATAATCGTTCAGAATTTAAAAATGCTTACGGTATGTAACACTTCATGCCGTTCATAAATTATCGTGTATGCATACTGAGTGCGCATAGTTCACTACCTATATAAATGAACCTTGTAGAAACGTTAACTTAAACTAATTCTGGAGCAAAGTTTTAGTATTTTGAAGGGTGTTATGATACAAATGTAATACAACGCCACCACTATCATTCTGAATTATTTCATGACTCTTTGAAGATATGGTTTCCATTTGTGAACACGTTTGTTTGCTAGTCACAGTCGTTCAGAATATATGTTAATAAGAATCAATGAATTGACGCGACCACCAACACGTTTGACTTGCTGTCGCCCACTGATATTCTGACATTTGAGTGACTATTTTGAGGTTGCGACTCGTGTGTTTATTTTGAAAGCGACGGTAGAAAAAAAGGGGAAACGAAAGACCAGAAAGACTCAGAGCAGCCTAAGGATTCCAATAAATGTAAGACAATTCAAACGTTATTGATAAATAGTATATTAGTATACACGAGGAGAAAATCACAGTTTTCATGCGAGTGTGTTAGCTGCGCGAGGGTGGTAGCCCGAGCGCTGATAATCACGAGCAATGAAACATGATTTTATCCTCAAGTAATACACTATAATTTTTCCATTACTAGTACGGTATCCGCCAAAATAAACAGTACCGAAACAGAAAGTGCTGTGGAGTTGTTTATGTAATATGGATTTGTCATATTTGACTTAATTGTCATTAGTTAATATATTAATAGTACGCTGCAGTTAAATTTGATTTAAAAATGGTTCTAACAGCGGAAAAAAAAGTTTTTTTGGTAGAGCATTATTTTCGTTCATATTTATTTTTACTTTCGGTACTGTTTATTTTGGCGGATACTGTATGTAGTATTTATGATTTTTATCAAAATTTAATGTAAGATTTAACTGTCAGTTTGGCAATTAAAAATAGTATATACTATTTTTTCTACTACTAGCTAAATTTAAGCGAGAAATAAAAAATAAACATTTTTCTTGTAAAAATCAAGTAGCACAGGAATGCAAATAAATCAAAAGCATTAAAAGTTACATACGTTGATAAACCAACTGCAACTGATTCACTAAACACTTGTGTGGCATATTTCACTTTCATTTTCTGAAAATTATTCGGAGTAATATGTAAATTAGTTGATTTAGGAGCCAATCGCAGCGGTTTAGATTTGTCTGACATGTAAAAATTGTTAATGTCTTTCCAAGATGCTTTTTTGTTATTAAAGATTATATCGTATTTAATTAAGTTATTTTGCACCGACTTCAATAAATAAGAGACATCGTAGAAATAATAGATTTTCTTATTGTTTACGAGAAGGTTTGGTTTTTCAGGTGATACATCTATTCTTTTAATTAGGTTTCGAAAATTTTACTACTGCCCTAACATTGGCACCGCATCGTAGTTGTAGCTTTTCTATGCAGTCTAATACTATCGACTTCAATTTGTCACCTTTACATATCGTATTTGTAAAGATGTAGCACAAGGGTTGTTTAAATTTTTTATGTATAACTCTAACCATGATCACATAGGAGTTTGAGCTGGCAAAAAATTTAAAACCTACTTTAAAATTAACATTTTGGGGCTCGTAAAATATAATTTTAGTGAAAATTGTTTGTATTCCTCTATTTATCTCTTGCTTCTTAGTGGTTTATTTTTTAAGTCCACTTCGGCTTCAGGAAGTATCGTTGGGAGATGTTAACTTCAATTGAAGTGCTTTCTTTTCACGTTGCAATTTAAGAATGTTCCTCCGTAATTTTCTTTACCTAAGAGTATTTGAGCTGCAAGCTTGAGTAGTTTTGGTATAGCTAGAGATGTTAACCCTTAAGCGGGCGCGTTGTAGCATACAGTACCGCATTTACGCAGCGCTGCAGTTTAGTGGTGGAAATCCCTCAGACAGACCACCGAGGTCGTTACAGTCCATTGTCAACCTTGTACTCGAACATATAAACTCGGTTTAAAAAAAAAATTATTTTGGTTTGGAAGTTATGTTGCCTTCAAAGTCAACTGCATCATTTTATGGCACTCATCTGTTTAGGTAAGTAAATTTAATAATCATCTATTCTGTATAGTGTTTTTTATCAATGTTGACGTTATTTATTGTTAATTTAATTTATCTATTGGTGATGTCATATAATTATAGTACTTATATGTTTCTTTACTAAATTTTTCTTTTCATAGAGACGAAGAGAGATACAATGAGTCGGCGGAGATTATGCACAGGCACGATGAGACTGACGAAGAATTAGTAGATTTTTCTAAAGAAAGCGATGATGACATTGAAAATGTGGAAAGAACGGATCACAATAGTGGTTCAGAGGAGTCAACGGACGAAAATGATCTTTTATTGGAGAGGCACGTACACAACGATAACTATGCTTTTTATATTGGAAAGGACAACGAAACTCTATGGAAAAGCACATCACAGAATTGAATTCAACATAAAACAAAGTCAAAAAATATAATTAGAATTCGACCAGGTCCGACTATTCATACTAAAGCTTTGGTGGGAGAATTGGAAATATTTTTGTCGTTTATAACACAGGGTATGATTGATGAAATTGTTCAGTCGACTAACTTATATATAGAGAAAAAAACAGAGTACTCAATACATACGAGAAAGAGATTGTAAATATACAACAAGAGTAGAATTTATGGCATTATTAGGTGTTCTGTATTTGTTAGCAGTAAAAAAAGGTAACCGTACAAATGTAAAAGAAATGTGGGTAAAAGATGGTTCTGGAATTATAGTGCTCAGGGCAGCATTTAGCTATAAAAGGTTTTGTTCCTTTTGAGGTCAATTCGATTTGACGATAAACAAACAAGGGCCAATCGAGTAGTCACTGATAAACTTGCAGCAATCAGAAATTTTTTACAAGTTTTGTAGAAAACTCTAAAATAAATTATAGTTTATCTGAATTTGTGACAATAGACGAAGTGTTGCATCCGTTTCGTGTTCGCTGTAGTTTTATTCAGTACATGCCTCAGAAACCAGCAAAGTAAGGGTTGAAATTATATGCTTTATGTGACAGCAGAACATTTTATACTTACAATTTTGAGTTATATTGTGGCAAACAAAATGATGGACCTTTTCTCTCATCAAACAAGCCTTCTGATATAGTTATGAGACTAATCGAACCAATTAAGAATTCAAATAGAAATTTGACCACTGATAACTATTACACTAGTCTCCCGCTAGCCATGGATTTGTTAAAAATGGAATTACACTTCTTGGGACGCTAAAGAAGAACAAAAGAGAAATTCCTCCAGAATTTCACCCTAACAAGCAACGCAGTGTTGGTTCTTCCATCTTTGGATTTCAATATGATTGCTCATTAGTTTCTTATGTTCCAAAGAAGAACAAAGCCGTAGTACTCTTATCAACTATGCACGATAATGATAGTATTGATCCAGATACAGGTAAACCTGATATAATCATTGATTACAATCACACAAAAGGAGGGATTGACACAGTCGACCAAAAGTGCTCCCTATATTCAACAAAACGAAAAACAAGAAGGTGGCCACTTTCTTTTTTCTTCCGAATGTTGGATATTGCTGGAATAAATTCATACATAATTTTTGGCACAAACACTTCTACAGAAAATGTGAAAGAAGAATATTTTTAAAAAATTTAGCATACAGCTTATTAGAACCACATTTCAAAGAAAGAAGTCAATTGAATAAATTACCAAAAGATGTTACATTATTTCTATCAAAATATGACGTTCAGAAACAGGAAAATGTACAAGTTCAAGAAAGACGTGTTGGACCTTGCCATGAATGCAGTAAACAAAAATAATAAAACAACGGTAATATGTGCAAACTGTAAACAATTTGTTTGTAAACATCATAGCACACAAGTTTAAAGATTAAAGACGTAATAAACAAAAAGTAATAATTCTTATACTGTTGGATACATTATTTCTTACTTTTTATATAATATTTTAGGAATTTTCATTTTGTTCTTTTGTATGCAAATTTTTATTTTATTTTTAAATTTTAGCATTTACATAATAAAAATTAATTTTTAAATCAACGGTTATGTTTCTTAAATTTACTGTTAAAATACCATTAGATATTAAAAACTGTAATTTAAGAAAATTTATTTTATGCGAATATGCTTCAGAATGCCTTAAAAACAATTATTAACTTCAAATTAAAACAAAAATTACTATGCGACACTTAGTACCGCATGCGCCTTATAATGTTTGTCTTACTAACGCGCCCGTTACAGGGTTAACGGGCATTTATTGCTTTGCCAATATACCTTGCATCATTTGAATATTGGGTTTCAGAAATTGACACTTGTAATTCATTTAGGAATGGCAAGTGTTCACCACATACTCGTTAAGTTTTTTAGAGTCGAGATTTTATGCAACAGATCGGACCTTCCAGATTCTGTTAACCATTCAAAATACCTACAACAAAATGTTTGTAATTTACTTAAAATTCTTGATGTAACTTAACTCGTCTGGTTAAATCTCCTTTGGGAAACATGAAAAAACTGATTCTACCATCATATTTAATAAATAAATAAATTCAGGTTATGTATTTGCGGTTATGGGATGGGGGCGCAAATTTTAAACTAATGGCATTTTTTATTCAAATAATTTTATCGTGTTAGGTAATTTTAAGCAGCAAATAAGTTAAAGATAATCACCTGGATATACAAAATTATGTTTCACTCGTTTTTGTTAAACAACTATTCTTAGATTCTTAAAAATTTGAAATTGTCCATTATTAACCTAGGTCAACAATAGAAAAAATTATTAACCACTAATAGAGAAATTCAACTTCTCAGTTGGCTGGAGACGCAATAATTGTCCACTTCACAGCTAGTAGTAGAAAATAGTAGATTATTTTACTAGGAGTTAAACAATTATATTTTTTAACTCCAAGTGAAATATATTATTTTTCTTCAAGCGTTTATTGCTAGTTTTCATGTGTTATTTTCAAATTTTCGAGATTCTCGAGTCTTATAGTGACTTTTATTCTCGACGAATCAAGTTGGTACTTTACTGTTACATTCATAATATGACATAACCGAGGTACCAACCTCTAAATAGTTGTGGAAACAAGATAACTGTTTTGCTTTTAATGTCTAGGCAGTAAAAAGAATTTTTAGCGTCTGCCAGTAGTTCAATAATATGACGTTTTATTGTCGCTTGAAGAAAAAAAGACTCCCAAACATTTTTTAATTCTCAAGAATGAACAATAATTATCAAGTTTACTTTTTCATTTGAAGTATAGACGTCGTTTTGACAGAAATTCACGTTAGATAAATAAATGTCAGTTTCAAATCAAAACGAGCAACCAATCAGCTTTTGCAACTACTTCACTCAATTGGGGTATATATACCGTTACTAGTAACGAAATGACGTTTAGATATGACTTTTCTGTAGTGGTTTATGACTACGAAATGTCAAGTTTTCATAGTGGTCGTGGAAAAAATATTTTTTATTTAAGGTTAGATTTTTTGACGGGTTTGTGGTAATCTCGTCGGCCCTCCAACAGCATCAAGTGAGCGATAAATATCGACACAGCTGAACCAACATGTGCGTTCAGCTCAAGTAAAATTGAAGTGATGGATTATACAGGTTTGAAATCACGTAATATTTGTAAAGACTTGGACCAAATAAAATAGCTACAATGTTATATTTTTTTAGTTACTAACTTTAAAGGCGCTGCTTGAGTACACCTTGCTGCCTGTTTATTATGCTGTGGTCAAGCATCAATTTAAATTATACCCTTTCCTGATTCTTAAATTTCATATTTACCTGTGTATAATTATGTGGTTGCAAACCCATTTTGTGAGATCCGGGAACGACATATAAGCATCCATTTTCCTTGGTGGCTGCTTCCATTGCTGTCCAACAAGCAACGAGAGAATTGTCTGGCTGGAAAGGAAAGAAATATAAATCTTGATGCATATGGTATCTGGAAGCATCTATTTCGGAGTTCGGTGGCTTATTGATTAACATTGAGTGGCAACAAGATATATTAGGTCCGATTATACTTTGTACAATGTCAAGCATTGGTGTATAAACAACGTATTTTGAAAACACGTCATCGTGATAAATGTTTTGAATCTGAAACAAATTTGTAGTTTTATGTTATAAATACACTCAATTTGTTCACACCTTGCTAATTACAGATTCGCCTTGTAAGTTGAATTTTTTAAATACGGATCTTTCATTGCTGTTACACCTTTTGTGAACACTTTTTTGTTGCACATGTCGACAAATCTTTGCCTAAAACAAAAAAATCTTACTCCACATATTTTTAAATTACTATGCCAAAATTAAATATGTAACACCGATCGTATGTAAGTACGATGCGTCAAAGATTCTCGTGTTGTAGTAAAAAAGCAATCGCGACCTTGAAAATTTACCTTATTTGCACCTAATTTACTCTTAGCTAACTTACACCTCAATTCATTAGGAAAACCTCTCACCTACAAGACAGTTAAAAGACGCCACATGTGTCTTAATAAGGTTGTTAAATCGGTATAAAAGGTAAGTAAAAACGTTTATATTGCAAAATTTTTTAAAATCCAATGAACATATTATAAACTGAACTAGTGTTGGTTAGATTCGGGTCTAAAGTCCGTCGTTGATTAAAATTTCTTTCTAACATTTAACTAACGCGAGTGGTCAACTTATTCAGCGTTCCTTCCATCTCCGATGTTGAATGTAGATTTATGATTTCTGCTTCGTAGATTACATTCATACTGATTGAAAGAGAGCGATTAGGCATAGTCGTTGATTGAATACCAATATTTCAATTAACGGCATAGTACAGGTCAAACTCGGATTTTGATAATGTGCCGTTTGGAAAGAATTAGATTCCAGATCTGGTTGAGCATCAAAGTTTATTTTGTCCTGTATTAATCTAATGGTCTGCTAAAGCTTTTTGGTTGAACAAAAGAAACCCTTTTTTAGCATTCGGAGTTTACCGTATACATTTTTCTTCTACTAGTAAAATATGAGAATTATGCCTGAAGCGACATCTGTTAATCTTAACACATACTAGAGTAGGTACATTCATTCATGTTGTTCCTGAGAATCACCACTTTGGTTTCCGGAATTAAACGTCAAAACGTACGTCAATTTTCTTTAAAGTTTTTTTTGTGTGTTTTTTAGTGGTTTTTTGGTGCAAATATAAAATATGGAAGGTGATCAGTACCTTACAGTACTCCATGGTCAACAAGAAAAACATGTTGTTCCTGAGAATCACCACTTTGGTTTCCGGACCTGGTCATCAAGACCCTCCCGGATAATTAGGAAAAAATGTACAACACAATTTCACAAAACACAATCACATTACACACTTAATTAATATTATTACGTGTGAATACTAGGGTGGGTAAGGGTTGGCATGTTTAGGTTTAAGTGGTTTTCCTAAACCTTGAAGTAAATGCTTTGCCAAGACGAACCAATCCACAATTGCGCACGGTTTCGTCACCACACTGTATAGGTTTATACTGATCTTCTGGGACACTATACATAACACTTACATCACAATACAATATTTAAAATGTACCATACGATTAAATAAATAAATAAATCAAGAAGAAAATGGTCAGTAGTTAATTACAAAATAAATCAAATAGTTTATTAATGTTAGAAGTATCAGTAGTGATTTTATTTATTTATTTATACGTATAATTTACAATACGAACAAACCCAATTAATGGGTAACACAATTACACACAAGCTTTGTTGTAAGGTTATATGAGAAATTATTAAGCACATTTTAACTGATTTTATTAGAAATTATTTCTACTTATCTAATTGACAGATGTACTTGGTGTCGTTGAACTTAGTCGTAGGTTTTAATAAGGAACCGGCGTGGAAATAACTTTCAACCCCCAGTAGACTCAATTGCTTCATACCAGTATTTAACTCTGGCACTAAGATAGATAGTCGACCAAAAGAAGAAAAAACTGTAGCGAGGTATACTGTTATACAGTGCTCAGAAGATGAGTTTTAAAGATTTGTCTCTCACTAGCGTGTGCTCATCAGCTCATAAGGAGGATAAATGTCTAATCGAGATGTCAAAAATGAGTTGCTCAAAGGGTCCACTGTTCAAACTTAAAGTTGCAACGAAAATGACGAAAATGCACCATTATTAAAGATTTGACGGGATGTCTATACGACCAATTCAAGCCTTCAACGATGTAGGAATTAATTCTTCCGTATATACGTTAAATGTGGCATCGGCAGTGCATTCTTACAGATTTAACTTGCAATTTAAAATGACGTCTGCACAATTGTCGAGTCTCAAAATTATTTTCAATTTATTACCCTTTAAAACATCGATGCATTATTTGCTTAATTGATGGAAGATAATCGTTTGAAGCTTCACAAAATATCATACATATTTAAAAGAAACATCCAGATATTATTGGACGTCCATTTTAGGGTCTTTGTATAACATTCTCTGTAGCTACGAGTTATATATTTCGAGATTTTAATTGTTTTAGTAAAATTTTTACAGATGGAAAATACGAAACTTCATAAATAAAATCCAAAAATGCAATAATATATAGGGTGTTTTACTTAAAATAACAAAGTTGATGTCAAATTCGGTTACGACCGGAATTGTCAAAGGACTAAAAATATTTCTCCAAATTTTCAAATTTTTTCCGTGTATACTTTTCCGTATACATCTCATGGCCGTTCCCGATAAAACACCCTGTATATAATCGATCATTGGGTTGGGCAATTGCCTAAGCACTTTCAGATTCGTCCAAGCTTTGGTATTAACAAACTTTACCAATGTACTTTCTAATTGTTTACATCAGTTATTGATGATTCGTAATTCAGCGCACACTAAATAATACCATTCGTAATTGTTCTAAAGACGAACCTTTATGTCAATTTCTAGTAACAAAATCTTTTTAGAAGCGCTTTTGCCCTTCTTAATTTTAATCCTTTAACTAACCAACCCGCAACTGTTACAACAAACAAAGAATAATGCAACTTGACAAAAAAGTATCAACAGGGCGTGTGTGGGTTTAAGCTTAATTAAAACTAAGGTTTGAGAAAAAAGCAAGTACTTACAACTAAACACGTAAAAATAAATGAAAGAACTGCGCTATCATAGAAATTTCCAACTTGATCAAGAAGCCTGACAAAGACACTATTGAAATTACTGCAGCTGGAGTGAACCTAATTGATTTTTTTCCAACCAGAAAGAACTGCCCACTAGATTTATACCAATTTATTTGTGGAAACGGAAAACAAAATTAAACCATCGCGGTCTTATCGTTTAAATTTCCCAGATAAGCTGATGTGGAAGCAAAAAGAATACAAAAATTAGCACTTAAGACAACATTTGAAAAAAATATCGGGCTGTTAATTACTGAACCATTTATTAATTCAAAACAAAAAATATATGCTTAACCTACACAGGTAGTGATAATACATAATTAAACGATGTTATCACATATGGAAGATTTTACCTGATGTGTCGCTTACTTCCAATTAAATATTCGACGACAAAAACCCTATGAATAAGTAGTGTTAACTAATTTATCGTTCTAAAATATCAACCTTTATACGAATGGCATGGCAATATGTAAATAACTTACAATCATTCGAAGATGTTAAATGCAAGACGATACACTGCTACCGGATACCGTCAAATCAAAATGTCCACAATCAGTATCAGCTCCAGTGCTAACCTAAACTCACGATCATGTGGAAAATAACCAGATCAAAATTTGGAAAACTAAGAGTAAAATAAGTAAAATAGATGAATTTTAGACTTTGTCTAAATTGAAAACATATAAAAAAAGTTCCTAAGAGAATTAAACATAATCTTTCCTTTGTGTTGAGTGTTTTTTTTTCAAAGAAGTTGGAAGAGTCGCAACTGGAAATGAAGAATACAAAAAAAGTACACGTGAGAAACTTGGCGAAGTCGTCGGACTACAACAGTAAAATAGAAGCTTACGTAAAACCAGATACTGTCGTATAGTTGAAGAAACATTCAGAAGAAAATAAAAACAAGCGTTTACTGCAGGACTCCACATCTCACGGATACTAATAAACGACAAAAAACGAATAGAAAGTATGGATATGTTGTAAAAAATGTGTAAAATAAATATTTTTGTAAATATTCTAAAATTTTGAAAATCTATATAGGTTAACAGCCCTTTCGGCTTGATAGATCATACCCAAAATCTAATCAGATCTGCACTATTATATATAAAACTGGTGTAAAAATCAGATATGTTGTAGGAAAACAGTTCACATTTACTAAGAAAAGGTTCGCCGCGAAGGAATTTGTAAAATCTAAGTAAACATTACAGTATCGTCCAACAATAGTTAAATGATTGTAACTGCTAAGCTGTTATACAAACGCTACCAACGAGAATAGTTTGACAAAACGAGGTATAACGCACCCAAGTTCCTTAAGACGAGTTGAAAATTCTCACTCTCACAAAGCAAAAATGAAATTGTGTTTTAGAAAAAAATGGTTCAAACAAAAGCTATAGACAATAGAATTTCCATATTTTTTCTCCCTCAACTTTTTTTGTATAATTGATATTTTTGGAGATATTGTTACCACAATGAATGTCACGTGATTGTTATATCTCAGTAATTACTTATCGGATCAAAAATTAATTAAACAAAAGTTGTGTATAATTAAATTATAAACAACTTTTATTTAAAACAAAAATGTGTAAAATGAATATTTTTCTAAATATTTTGAAAATTTGTGTAGGTTAACGGCTCTTTTGGCTACTTAGAGTATGCTCAAAATCTAATCACTTCTGTGGAATTATAAATAAGGTCCACGTATAAAGTTTCATAAAATGTATATTTCTTGATATCTTGTTTACATACAGACATTTTTTTGCTTCATTATAACGTACTAACTCGAAAAAGGTAAAAAAAGGTTGTTAAAATTTTTTGTTTTAAAACCGTCGTCATAACTCACCATCTTATTTATAAGATGTAGAGTACAAAGATAAGTGGAAAAGAAGAAAATCTATACCATCGTGAAAGACGCATTGTCTTAAAAACCAAATAAAATTCCAGCCCTAAAGTAAACCTTATAAATTACGAACTCTAGAAATGGTAAACTCACGATACAGGAGTTAGGATAAACTCTAGAGACATTATTGAAGCCAGAGATTTTGTAAACGCAATAGAAGTTGAACAGTGACTCCAGGCGTCTCACCTACCAGGACCCTCTAGAAAGAATAAAAAAGCGCGACGTTGGGCACCCCAGCAAAACTTCACTCATACGACCCTGCAACTAGCACTACTCCTTCTTTCTCTGATAACTTTCTTCCACCTAGTATAAAATTAACTAAAAGACGTCACGGCAGTTTTAACAGATGTTAATCTCTGAAATCCCAAAAAACCTCTCCTTTCTGGATAGTACAATAACAAAAGGAAATGAAAACACCCTCGATTGCCCAAAAATTTCAAAATAAAATAACCGGCGCACGCAAAATATAAAAAATAAATAAAACAACTAACAAAAAATATTCTCCGTAGGAGTATGTAGTAGAGAACCAAAACAGAAAACAGTAATAATCGACTATTGGTCAGCAATCAAAAACTAAATTTGTACCATGACTTGGTTTTCAGTAGAGTTAATGTAAAAAGGTGCAAGTGGCTTAAGTAACCCTCCAACTACCTTCACCGTAGAGGTATATAACTTCAAGTTTGTCAACGTACAAAAACAATCCAAGTTCAGCGGCGTCAGATCATGAGACCTTGGTGGCTATAGAGCAACGAGTCCTAATCACCTGTTACCAAGACGCTCGGTAAGAAAGTAATTACTTAAATTATGTAACAGAACACTATTCTCATAAACCACAAATCACGCTTCTCTTGTAAAATCAAATCTTCAATGACCAATCAGGCTGGACTTATGGTACCCCAGACATTGAATCTTAAACGTACCTACTTTATGTCAAGCAGATCGCACTATATAGTGGTTTTACGTAGACCAAGTTACATTACATATACAATTCACAAAATTTTCTTTGCTTTTTATTATCCTTGGATTTGAGTAGGACGGGGTTTTGTTGATTGTTTGGGATTTCAACAATCACTTTATTTATTAATTATTAAATAGAATTTAGATACGGTAGATAAGTGGTATCTACTCTATGATAATGAGCTCCTTATTCTAACCCCACGTTACAACAGTCATATTACCACATTTACGTTGTATTGCGCTTATCAATACTTAGTACTTACTTTGCATTCATCTATTAACTCCAAATCTACAAGATTGCGGATAATTAAATAACCATTTTCTTCATAAAAATGTCTTTGTTCGTTTGTCAAATAGATGTTGTCTTTTGTAAACTTGAATTGCATTGAATCGACGCTAAATAAATCAAGATTTAGTATTATATTAAAACCGCTAAAACTCATAAAACACTTACTCTGTTTTAATATCATTCTTAATGGTACGTTTGCTTCACAATTATAAAAGTGAAATTGTGTCGAGTAAAAAATTAAGCTACTTAATCAATCATTTATATTCAATCAACAATTTTGTTTACGGGTTGATTTTGCATATAATGAAAATTATTATTTCACATTGTGTTGTTTGAATTCAAGGATTTCAGTAATTACGTTTATTTAAATTTAATTTTAATGAAATTTTGTCTCCCTTATCCATTAATTAGGTTTACAAGGGCACTTAAAAGAAGGTAATTTTAGTTTTTGTAAAGTACTTAACATTTCACCATAATGTTTTACCGGTAACGTTTTGGCGACGTTTCGTCGTGGAAACGTTTCGCCACAAACGTTTTAGCGACAATTTGTAGAAAGCACGATATTAAATTAACTATACAAAAGAGTAAGAAAACTGCATCAACGATGTGTGCAAAAGTCTTAAATTTAGAAATTGGGAATTGTTTGGAGATTTAAAGAAACCCTGCGCTAGTAATTCCTGAAGAATATAAAATATTTGGAAAACGTCCTGAAATTGGCATTTTAAAACATCGTATAGGTATAATAATAATAATAATAATAATAAATGTATTTGCCCAACAGTACCTAAAAGTACCAATTACAGGACAACAATATATATTAATACTAGAAATGTATACTTATTTAGATCAGATTGTATAACAATAATAGAATAATATAATATATAATAATATAATAACAAATATAATAAAATTTTTTAGATAAATAAAAAATCAAAATACACGCACTCATCTTATAAGCAAACCCAATCATTGAGCAGTACCTTATATGCTGAAAAATTAACATTAAAAATATCACATTTGTCGTACACTATTGAGTTGTATAACCTCATAATTCTTTCGATAGGAGCTCGCATTAACATATTCGATTTAGTGTGATTGCTATAAAACATTAATAGATTGCGAGACTCTGCTCTTGGAATTCTAAAGTTAATTTTTGACAAAAGATACATACTATCTATTTGGTTATGTAATAACTTGTATAAAAATATTAAGTCCGTTCTAATACGCCGTGATTGTAGTGAGTTCATTTCATATGTAGTATATAGTTCGTGGTTTGTAACGTTATGATTAGGGTATGTAAGATTATATTTAAACCATAGGTATTTTGTAAATCGTCTTTGTACTGACTCAATAGAACGAGAATGACAGTCATAGATTGGGTTCCAAACTACTACACAATATTCTAACTTAGACCTAATTAAGCTATAATAAAGAGTTTTAAGACATTCTAGATTAAAGAACGATTTTGTGTTTCGAATTATGAAACCTAATTTCTTTCTACAAGACAATACCGTATCATGGATGTGTTTATTGAAGTTCAATTGCGGATCGAAGGTAACCCCAGATCATTCACTAGTTCAACTCTCTGTAATGGTTTATTGCTTACGTTATAATCGTACAATGTAATGTTATATTTACGTGTAAAACTCATTACTTTACATTTAGATATGTTTAAATTTAATTTATTTTGTTTGCACCACGCATATAGCTTATTTAATTGCTCTTGAAGGTTACAACAATCATTTAAATCTCTGATCTTGTAAAATATTTTAAGATCATCTGCAAAAAGTAATTTGTGACAATTAATGTTCGTTGTTATATCATTTATAAATATTAAGAACAATAACGGTCCTAAATTTGAACCCTGGGGAACGCCCGATAGAACTTTGAACGGTTCAGATGCATGTCCGTTATAGAACACGTATTGTTCTCTTCCTGACAGGTAAGAATTAAAAACTTTAATGTGTCTGTTGTACACCCCACCGAATTTAATTTTTGTAAAAGTAATTTGTGGTCGATTCTGTCAAAGGCCTTTGAAAATCGGTGTATATGACATCCAATTGCCCTTTATGATCTAAAGTTTTCGATACAATTTGCGTAAACTGAGCTAAGTTAGATGCAGTTGAGCGGCCTTTTATGAACCCATGTTGCTCATTGATTATAACATGTTTTAATTGGGCATAGAGATCGTTATACACCAACATTTCCAAAGCCTTGGCAAAATTCGACAGAATAGAAATACCTCGATAGTTGCAAATGTCGGTTTTGTTTCCTGATTTGAATATTGGACAAACTTTTGCTTGCTTCCAGCAATTCGGAAATGTACACGATTTAATACATAGATTAAAAATGATTGTTAAAGGTGCAGCAAAATGATAGCACAATCATTCACTAGAAAGCTTGGTATTTTGTCGTGGCCTGCAGTGTTCTTGTTTCTCAACTTTTTTAACACCTTCACAACATTGCTTTCAGAAAATGGTTTGAGCGATAATGTAAGAGAATTACTAGCGTTCTCAATTAATGTGTTCGTGGTGGAGTGTTTAATGTAGACTTCACTAAAGTATTCTGCAAACAGGTCGACAATTTGTTGTGGTTTATCTGTAGTGGTGTTGTTATAAGTCATTATGTTCGGAAGTCTAGAGGAATCTTTTTTTTCTTTAATAAATGTCCAAAAATTGTTTGGATTATTTTTTAAAGTATTTTGAACATGCTCTATATAATTAATGTACGCAAATTTAATTTCATGTTTAATTTGAGACCGAATTATTTTGTATTCATTATGGTAGTGATCATGTTTTGTTTTCTTAAATAATTTACGTAACTTGTCCCTCAATTTAATTTTTGCTTTTATGGTAGGGGTGAACCATTTAGGAAAATGGTAAGTGTTTTTAGGCTCTTGTAAAGTGGTACATGATTATCGAGGGTGTTGTATAATATTGAGTAGAATTTTTACAGGCATCATTAGGATCTGAGAACAGGTTTAAAACACTCCAATCGGTACCGATGAGAGAATCATAAAGAGTTACGAAATTCGCTTTTTAAAATTATAGTTCCTGAAAACAGTATTGATTGGAAAATGTTCAACCCTATCTATATCTAATTCGATGTCAATAGTTAAGGCTGGATGATGTGCATCTTCTCTGACAAAGGGCATACCGTCTTTAGAAACTAAACATTTGATTTCACGCATGAAAATAAGATCTAATAATCGACCATTAATATTATTAACACTGTTACATTGGGTTAGATTTAATAATTCAATAAATGAAACTAATGCGGTCTTTTTCGTTGAGTTATAGTTAATTACAAAGTTAGGAATATTGAAGTCTCCAAGAATTAGTATATGTTGATTATCACAGATGAATTCTTCGAAGGTATTTAGAAATAATTCATAATCTATAGAACAAACATTAGGCGGAATATATAGAACGTAAATGTATATAGAAAACCGTTGTTAATTTTACACTTGCAACCCACTATATCTATTGCTGGAACAGTGTCTCTTACCACAGATACATCTACAGGTACGGTATGTAGGTAGTTTCTAATTGCTAGAAGCACCCCCTCCTCTTGAAACATGAAGAGCAGCATAGTCCCTATCGCAACGAAATATGGTGTAGTTGGATTGAAGTAGTTCACCATTGATAATGTCACTAGAAAACCATGTTTCAGTGATGGCAATAATTTCAAATTCCTGTTGTTGAGCAGCTAAGTTGAATGATTCTAATTTACTTCTGAGTCCTCTGACGTTCTGATAGTAAGCACGAAAAGTTTTTAGTTTACTGTTGGGCGTTGTTAGTTTAAATTATTTTGTATAGTTAACGATCTTGTTGTCACTACTGTTGGCAAGCCTTTAATGTATTTTATACGAAGATTACACTCGTTGTTACCTTGTGATCGCAAAAGTTGAGCTTTGGCTTTCTTATATAGTTCTAACTGCTTTCTGGTCCGGTCAAAAGAAAATTTAATACTTTCGTAATTCTCAATTTTATTAATATTTTTACATTTTTGATAATTTTGTGAACGTCGGTTTCGCACGAGAGGGTTACTTTTAATGGGCGAATTTGTTGAGAATCAGTTATTTTAACTCCTAGTCTTTGGCATTACTTCGATGCCGGAACATCAAATCTTGTTAGTAGATCGTTAGCAATAGTTAAATCGGTTTGCGTTTGTTCATCACTAGTGGCTGCATTGTTTTCGCGAACGCCGTAAATAACCAAGTTTTTTTTCGTTTTCTCTTTGTTGAATTTCTTGAATGAGTTCTTCTACATTTTCGCTTGATTCCTTTTCGAGCTTGAGAACTTTTCTTGCAAAATTTTAATATCGTCTCCTGATTGATTATTTTGAGTTTCTAATTGTGTCGTTCTTAGTTCTAGTTTGCTTACCGCATTCAATACGGACTGTATAGATTTTTCAAGAGACATTTCAATTTTTAACACAAAATTATCTAGTTTTTTTGACAGAGCGTTCTCCAGTAATTTTTCAATTTCTTTCTTATTGGAAAAACGCTCCAGTTTTGGTCTTCATCAGTTGGAGTTGGAGTTGATGGCACATCATCTGATAGATGTTTAACACATATAACAGAATCTTTGGGATGATCAACTGTTTTAATCCCTTTTGCGTACTTTGGACAACTTTTGTGCCATATTAGAGAACAACTTATGCATTTTATAACAGCATCCACCTCTGGTTTCTTGCACTTGTTGCATTCCATTACAATAAAATAATTATTAAAAATTGAATAACGTATTATTTGTTTATTTTGTTAAGGTATGAATTTTTTAAATGGTTATCTCCTTAGATTTAAACTATTTTTTTAGATATCCACGAAGTTTAATGACAAACACTGGTTTTAATTGAGCAACCGATCCTCTCTCCTAAAAAAGGCCCACTTCGTGGATATCTAAAAAAATTATATAGGTGGTGTGTTGATGACTTTTATTAGCGTTGCAGCGCATTTGAGGTACCTACTTATTGGTGGACTTGATATTACACAAGTTGTAGATTTTACCGACTACACCCAAAATCAACATGGGTCATACTTTAAATGACAATAATTCTTTTGGACCAATGAGTGATGTTCAGTGAGCCCTAGCTTATTCGCGCTGTACATGGCAGATATAGTAGAGGTAATGAGCCGGAGTAAGTGGTAATAAAAAGGAAGAAAGTATGGGATCTGGCATATGCGGACGATTTGGTGGTGGTGGCAAGTAAGGAAGAAGAAATGAGGGGAGCAATAGGAGTATCAAAGAAGTATATAGAAAGAAAGGAAATGAAAACGAATGTTTGGAAAGACAAAAGTAATAGTGTTTCAAAAAGAAAGGAAGAAGGTAAATAGAAGAGAAAAAGTGGAAATGGAGAGAAGAAGAGATAGAAACAGTGAACAAATGGAAATATCTAAGATATACCATAAAATATAATAATAAAGATGAGAAACATATAAGAAAAAAGGGTTAACAAAGTTGTAGGGTAGGTGTGGGGAATAGGAGAGAGAGAGTGAGTGTTTGGGGCTAACGTAGAAAAAAAAAAGGTTGTTTCGAAATTAGTGAGGAGTCTTTAGATTAAGTACGGTGCGGAGGTATAGAGATGGAAAGGGTGGAAAAAATTGAAAAAAGTACAAGAAAATATTGGAGGTTGGAAAAGGAAACACCTTCATATACAGGGTGTTTCAGAATAAGATGCTGATCCTTAAGGGTTTCAATCCTTACGCGATTTTAAGAAGAAAAGTTCAAATAAACATATGTCCTAAACCTCTTAACTTTTGATCTACAAGGTGTTCAAGTTTTAAGAAAGTTCAAGTTTTTTATCATAACTTTAATATCTTTATAGATATTTTAATAAAATTTGGCATATGCCTTCTAAGCTACAACAGCTATTTTTTATTTAGAAATTTTAAATTTTTTATTCAGTGGTTATTTAATGTTAGTTCTTTTATTTTAATGTTAAAATTATTATGTATTAAATAATCAATAATTATTTTGCCAAATCTTTTTACGCGAAAATATATCTATAAAGATATTAAAGTTATGATAAAAAAAACGTTTTTTTCTTTTGTTAAAACTTGAACACCTTGTAGATCAAAAGTTAAGAGGTTTAGGACATATGTTTATTTGAACTTTTCTTTTTTAAAATCGCGTAAGGATTGACACATTTAAGGATCAGCATCTTATTCTGAAACACCCTGTATATAGAGGGGGTTAGAAATAAAATGGAAAATAAAAGAGTACAAGCTGGTAAGATAGCAATGAGAAATGAAAAATAGTTAGAGAAAAGGGAGAAAAATACGGAAATTCTGAAGGAGTGTTGGAAAGAAGTGAAGAAGCAGAAAATAAAGTTAGGACAAGAAGAAAGAAGAAGATATTACGAAAGAGTAGAATATGCCAGAAAAGAAGTAGAAAGAAGAAAAGCAGATGACATAAGATTAGAACACGACATAGCGCCGGCCTAAGACGTGAACAACGTAATGATGGCACACGTAGGGTTTTCTGGGGGCGCCGAAAAAGGAAAAAAAATAATAAAAACCTTACATAGCAACAATTTAAGTACTATGGACTTTTCAATGGAAATTAAATTTGTATAACTTTTGTTTAAGAAATGAAATGTTCCTTGACAGAACGATAAATATACGCTTCAATCGCTCCTCTTTATTAGTTTGACAAACGAACAGTTGGTAGTTATAAATAAGTGAGCCACAAAACTCACAGATTATTTGGTTTGTCTCGTGTCGGTGCCTCGGGTTGTATGTCACCACTTCTTCTGTCGTGTTCTCGTAATAAAGAGCGCGCACGCGCATATCTGTGATCTCACGTATGCATATCTTCAACAGCGTTTTAAAATTGATTTTTTTATTTCATTAGTTGATACTGCCAATATGGCTTTGCAGGAAAGGTTTGAACAGCTTTTAAAGCAAAAATATCAAAAGTGGTGTTTCTTTTTGAAATTGATAAACTGTAATAAACTAGAAGAGAGAATGGCCGTGACATCAAAGAAGCGGAGTTATGTGAAGAGCTGATATCTATTAAAGACCTCATGCCAAACAAAGGTACATTTTAATTTTATGTACCAAAATCGGGTAGGATCATGGATTTCTTCATTCGCTAACAAAAATCTTATTCCCTACGCACAAGCATTTGTGGCTTCTGTAGGCGTCATCCCAAGCAAAAATTGTTTTCTCGGTTAATAGTTCTATGAAGAATAAGAATTATTTTAAGTTTTTTTTAAACTTTAAAAATTAGTCGATTAGTTCATTTTCTTTGTTTTAAGCTGGAAAATGTCTATGCATGTGCTGAACTTTTAGAAAGTGGAACTATAGACGCCTATGTAAATGCTGGGTTGCTTTGAGAGTACTCCTGACTTTTTCAAATTGAAACTAAAAAACATATCTAAGGTCTACTCTTTCACAAGAAAGACTAAACAATCTTGTAATTTTGTCAATTAAAAATGATATTTCATCAACCCTAGATTATATAGGCCTAATAAGTACATTTTCGGATGCCAAAGCTAGGAGGATTCATTTCTAAGTACATGTATGCGATGTTACGTACCTTATTTAGTGTATACTTTTAGTGAATATTAATTTAAACAAAGATATTTCTATAATAAAAAAACGTGATTTTATTTTCTACCTGTCAAACCAATAAATAAACTACAAGAATCAGTAAGGTGTTTGCTATTTACATAAGTTCCGTACATCACACCCATTCAAACTTAAAAAAATCAGAGACAATATATTTTACTTAACAACTTTCATTTTAGGGAGGCCAAAGTTTATCCTTGCACACACAGCATTTTGCTCTCAGGCCGGACCTGGGGATCTAGATACGCAAACTCAAGAAAGAAGAGCAAAAATAAGAGAAGGAAGATATAACAAAGGATATAACCCTTTATTGCATAGAAACATACAATCGCAGGGCGAAGTTCAGATGGCAGCCAGATAGACTGCCCATGTTCTACCACTTAAACCCTGACAAAAAAAAAGAAAACTCTATAAAGCAAAAAAGAGAAATGATAACTAAATTATTTGTCTATGTCTACAATAGTTCAGTTTACTGTTATAAAGAAACGCAATACATAATGATATTGAAGGTGTACATATTGAGATAATTAAAAATGAGATGATTAAAATGATTATGACATTTGGTGTCTACTAAGCCAATCTTTAAGTTTTATTTTAAATTGATGAATTTCAAGGTTTTGAACGTTTATTGGTAGCTGAGAAAGGATCTTATATGCTACCCAACAAAAAGATCTCTCGTACAGTGTAAGACGATGAGAGGGAGGAGTAAGGCCACCTTTAAATCTTAAGTTTAATTGGTGTACATCAGTACGAAATTTCAGCTTTTCATAAAGATATGGTGGACATTTTAGTAATATCACTTTCTGAAGCAAGCAGGCAGTAAGTAAAAAGAAATGATTTTTCATGTTTAACCATTTAATCTCTGCCAGTTTGTGTGATATGTGCCCATATTTTTTTAATGTTGTATATAAATCGCAGACACGCATTTTGTACTTTTTGAATTTTATATAAGTAATAATTGTCAAGGCAATTTAAGAAAATTTCGCACCCATAAAGAAGTTGTGATAGCACGAGGGAATCACATAGATTTCTCTTAAGGTTCAAATGTAGAAATTCTCTAAGTGAATATAGTAGTTTCAAATTAGGATACGCATATCTTATCTTTAGGTTGATATGAGTTCTAAACCTAAAAGATGAATCCAAGATTAATCCCAAGTTACGAGTTTCAACAGCAAGTGGAATGACTTGGTCGCCAATTTTTAACTTCATGGAGTCTCTAAGTTTGACACATACAAGTATGCTACCAAACAACATCGCAGTCGATTTACCAGGATTAATATGCAGTGAATGCTGTGAAGATGAAACACGTATATTACTGACATCATGAATGAAGTTTTCTATTGAAGCGTCTAGTTGGGAAGGGTAACAACTATGATATAATTAAATATCGTCCGCGTACATGTGATAATTTAAAAATTTTATGGAGCTCAGTAAATTACAGGTATATATGGAGAAAAGCAAGGGTCCAAGGATTGATCCTTGTGAAACCCCTGTTTCAAGTTTAATCGGATTAGAAAGCTCGCCACCACAACTTACACATTGATACCTGTCGCTTAGGTAACTATGAAAAAGTTCAATACTCTCTGCGCTTAAGCCAATGTAGTGCAACACAGCAGACATCAATTCGTCATTGATGGTGTCAAACGCTTTCGTGTAGTCAAATAAAACTAACATAGTTACTTTGCCTTCATCCGTGTTATGTAAAATGTCATCAGTGATTTTTAACAAAGCAGTTGTGCACCTGTAGTCCTTTCGGAAACCAGATTGTTTAGAGGGTAAAATTTTGTATTGTTCAATATGACTAGTTAATTGCTCTTAATTACTTTTCCAAATAATTTAGATAAACATGGCAAAATACTGATAGGCCGTATCTGTTTGTACTCAGTAGGTTGAGGTGTTTTAGGAATCGGTATTATAACAGCATGTTTCCAGATTTTGGGAAAGTAGTTAGATGTCAAACAACAATTAATAATATGGACCAAAAATTTTAACAAAAATGGACAGCACAAATGCACCATAAAAATATCAATTCCGTCAATTCCACGTGAATTACTTTTTATTTCATGAAGCAGTTCTGACAAAGTTGATTGGTCTATAAGCTAAAAGTTAAACGATTCGGCGAAGGAGGATATAACGTTTGTATTATAGAATACAGAAGTATTGTGAACATTCCAGCTTTAGGAATTGAATTATAGAAGTATTGTGAAAGAGCATTACCGTTTAGTAGGGTTTTCGGGAAAGTAGTTTATTAAACTTAGTAACCTTCAGTTGTTTCAGAATTTTCCAACGCTGTTTAGAATTATATGATAAAAACTGTGTTTGAAAGTAACTCTTTTTTTCTATACAGATGGTAACTGTAGTGGTATTTCAAAGTAATTTGTAATAGTTCCGATCTTCAGTTATCCTCGTTCGACGAAACTTTGCTTTTGCCTTATCTCTACGCGACATTAGAAGTCGAATATTATCATTTATCCAAGGTAAGAATGGTTTACGGACTTTAATAGATTTGAAGGGGGCATGTTTATCAAATAAATAAGTAAGTACATTATTCAAGAATTCAATTTTTTTATCTATATTATGAATGCGAAACAACCGGTCTAAGCCAGCTTGTTCCAAGTCATAATTAAAAGCGATTTAATCAAACTTGTCAAAACTTCTAAAAGTGAGGTTAAATGGGTGAACAGAAACATGTTTAATTAAAACTTGGCATTGAATAAGATCATGATCTGATATATCACAACCATGAACCTTGGGGTGTGAGACAAAGTTTCGATTCGAGGTAACAATATGATCGATTAAGGTTTGCCTGCTAAGAGTAATACGGGTAGGTGAGTCAATAATTTGAGATAAGCCCAAAGACTCCAACAGGTTATTGTAGGCCTGAGTGGCATCGCTAGTAACTTCAAGCAAATTTATATTTGTGTCATCCAAGAATTGGGGAACATTAAGTTTCGGAGGACGATATATCACCCCAAAAATAAAGGTTTCAGAGTTTATACATACCCTTAAACAAATTTGCTCGATTACTTCAGAAGTTAGGAGAATTTCATACGAAATGCCGTGTTTAACAAATATTCCCACTCCACCTCCTCTCGTCATCCAATTTTTATATATAGTCATATCGGTCAATGACTACTGTTGAAGCGTTGTCATCCGACAACCAGCTTCAGTGATTCCAATTAAATCATAATCATTTTTATTTAATAAATCCTGAAACTCATTCAGTTTTAAAATAATAGAACGAACATTTAAATGTGCTATCAGCAAAGATGTTTCACTCATATAACAAAAATAGATAAACAATAATTCCAATAAAATCTAATTTAATTATTTCTTGACAAATTTAGTCAAATCAATAATTAATGATCAAAATATTTTTATATGATAACAAGAGCAGTAGGAGAGCGTGGGGAAATGACGACCAGCGGGTAATTGCGACCACACAATATTTTAACTTTCCGGCTTGAATCTCAAATTAGTGATATGATCACCCTCTAGTGGACGGATATGTAATATAATTACAATAGTGTTTGTATTGGTAACTGTAATACTACTACTACAAAAAAATCGGTTGGTGTGTTGATGTTAGTGCTTCTAATTTTCTTACTGAATCGCCGAAGGCATAGAAACAAAAGTACAAGTGTTTTATTGATGAGAAGTTATATTAAAGGTATGTAAACAATGTATTTTACGAATTATAGAATAAAACTTTTCAATTCTTTTAATGGAAAATTCTAACTACAAGAAATAGTTTACATGTGACTGCGGGTAATTGCAACTAAATGCGTTAGCAATGGCGACCGTATTGGTCGCAATTACCCTTACAGCATTAGCATCATAGTACTATTATCACTAGGTTTGTTTTTTATTTTTGATTTTCAAGATGCCCCGTCACTACACGCGTAAGACCCAAAAAGCGCAATGGACTCAAGAGAATCTAGAACAGGCTATTGCTGCTGTACAATCTGGCACACAAACCGTTCTGCAGCTAGAAGGTTTGGCATACCTTATGGCTCTTTACAAACCAGATTGCGGAAAAGAGAAAATAATACAGCAAAGCCAAGAATGGGGCGAAAATCAATTTTTTCTGATGAACAAGAGAAGGAAATCGCTGATCATCTAAATATGTTAGCTAAACTGTTTTATGGGTTAACTCCTAGAGAACTGCGTCAGGCAGCATTTCAATACGCAGAAAAAATAAGATTAGCCATAACTTTAATAGAATCTCTCAGATTGCGGGAACAGAATGGTATTATAATGTTATGACCAGAAATCCTACTATTAGTAAACGCAAACCTGAAGGAACTAGTCTTAATAGAGTGACTGCTCTTAATAGGTTAGAGGTGAGCTTTTTTTTGAACGCCTTGAAATATTAATGGCAAAATGGAAATTTCAACCCGGAAAAATTTTTAATGTTGATGAGACCGGAATCTCCAATGTGCAGCAACCTGAAAATATATTAGCAGAAAGAGGTCAAAAGAATTGGTGCGGTAACAAGTGGAGAAAGAGGAAAAACTGTTACCATAATTTGTGCTATGTCAGCATCAGGGAGGTATATCCCCCTATGTTTGTTTTCCCCAGACAGCGAATGTCACCACATTTGCAGAAAGATGGTCCAGCAGATGCTATTTACGGCGTCTCAAAGAATGGTTGGAGTAATGAAACCCTCTTTCTACGATGGCTTCAACATTTTAGCAGCCAAGTGAAGCCTACTGCTGAAGAACCAGTTTTGCTGATTCTTGACAATCACTGTAGCCATATCTCAATTCAGATATATGATTATTGCAAAACTAATGGCATCATAATGTTATCAATTTCTCCTCATACGTCCCACAGGGTCCAACCTTTGGACGTAACATTTTTTGGACCTTTTAAAAAAGCATTCAAAAAGGAATGCGATTTATTTCTTAAATCTAATAAGTTTCAAAAAATTACACACTACGACATGGCATTATTATTTAATCGGGCCTACTCCAATGTGGCAACAATTGAAAAGGCTGTTTCGGGATTTAAGGCAACAGGTATCCATCCAATAAAACCTGGTGTGTTTGGTGAAGAAGACTTCCTTCCAGCTGATGTGTTGCTGGAACAGGATCAAGAAAATCCTAACAAAAATAACATTAATGACATTCATTTAAATACAACAGCACCCATACCAGTTGAAGACCCAGCAGTACCTTCCACGTCGGCCTCATTTCAAGATATCTCTCCACTACCAACACCGTCAACGTCCAAAACTCTGCAAAAATTCTTCGTCGAAAACAGCATTCAGAAATTCTAACTGCAACTCCCATGAAGCAAGTATTACTTGATAAAGAAGATAGAAAGACAAAGAGAGACAATCCAAAAGAACTGCGAAAGAAGCTAAAACGAAGGCATACACCAAACCGAAGAAAGTCAGAAGAGAATCCTTTGATTCATCAGAATCAGAAGATTTTGACGAAAACCAACTTGTTGATAATGATAGCCTTGATGACATGGAAGATAATGATGAGGTACCATGCTTAGTGTGTGAAGAATATGGCAAAACTGAAACATGGTACCGATGCAGAAGTTGCGGTCGTTGGGCTCATCGCGAATGTAGTGGTGCTAACTCACCAACAAGCTACTGCTGTGACTTCTGCTCATGGCCAAAACCAAATGTTCGACGTTTAAATTTTAATTTTTGATAATTTGTTTATTTTGGTTTCATGTTACCTATTAATTAAAAAGTATTTTAAGTAAATTTGTATTGTGTTTGTAACTACCTACACCTTGGTCGTAATTACCCCATACATGCAGGTAATCACAACCAAAAGGCATATATAAAGTTTGAATTTTTTCTTAAAAACGTAAACCTTTTATGAGATTTATAGGCAAATATAGAAAAAAAAAACTTAACAACTAATTAAATGCATGTCATTCAAAGTAAAGAAAGTAAAAGATTTTGAAATTACGAACAATTTTGCTTAGATGGTCGTCATTCCCCCACGCTCCCCTATAAATGTTCAATGTATGATATGAACGTAAATATAACCAACAGCTATTCCAATACTATTATTAATAACCCAAAAGAATAAACGGAACAAAAAGTATTAATTTACAACTTTAATTTCAATTACCACGCACTCAAAAGGAAATACTAGTCTTAAGAATAACAGTAGCTCCGCTATATAAACAGAAAAGAATTATATTATATTTTAAAAAAAAGACTAAGAATTAAGTATTGGCCCTATTCAGATTCCACCCCAAGATTCACCAAATTATTATCATCTAGTATAGAATATATTTTGTTACCAAATTTCACTTTTATAATTCCATTCATAGTCCAGGCATTTCTTGTACCATATTTATCTTTGGCATTTTTAGCAAATCATATCTAACCTTCGTTAAATCTTCAGTGATAACAATGCGAGTACCCTTCAGTAAATGTCTTTTCTAACCACTAACTCCTTAGATTTGTGAGTACAGAATTTAACTATAATCGGACGGGTTTTGTTATTATCGCGAAGTTGTCCGAGTCGATGACATTTATCGATGCAATCAGCAGTAACAGTAAAATGCAACCACGTGCTTAGCAGGTTGATAACTGTTTCTTCAATGCATTCATTATTATCTTCTGGAATGCGAAAAATGCGAATATTATTCTGCCTTGAATATTGTTCAAGGTGATCACATCTGCGTTGCAGCATTTTATTTTCAATTGTAATTTTATCCACAGCTTGATTGATTATAATTTTATGTTGTTATGATATGGAAAGATTATGACCGAGAGAGTACCGAAACAAGAGTTTAAAGACGAAAAGGATGATAGCGAGATTTACAAGTGGGAATGAAGAAAATGTAAACAAATATGTCTAGGTCAAGAGGATGGACAAAGAAAGTGCGGGGAGAGATGGGAGGACTTGCAGTATTTGATGGAAAAGTGTGAACACATCAGAAGGGAAAAAAGACAGGTAATATTATGAGAAAAAGGGGAAGGAGAGGAATGGATAAGAGAAGCCTTAGGAAGAAGAAAATTTTGTGAAAGAAGGACATTTTAAGTTTTGGGGTAGGGTCGTTTTAAAGAATGAATGTTAGTATCTGTTTTTAGGGGTTTTTAGGCGGAGGGATGTAGATTAAGTTAACAGGAAACCGAACCGTTGTAAAATTGTAAAATTAAACAAATTAATAAACATATCTATCTATCTATAGTTAAAGAGATTCCTTATTAAATCATCGAATATTGGCCACCCTGTACTGTTAGCTTCCAGGAAACTCAATCTTTCTCATGAATTTGGAAATTCAACACAATCACTACATTTTCCGAGAACAAATTTTCTGCTAATTGGAGGTAATCGAGAAATAATTCACTGCAGGTGTCGGTTGTATCAGAAATACATCATCTCCCCCGGAATGTAGAACGTCCCATAGGTACAAGCAGTAGATTCTATATACGTGTTAGTGTTTCCTTCAGTCACCGATAGATGACGGTATGCGTTGGCTTTCTGGTTTCGTCATTGATTGAATATCGCAAAATAATGTTACCACACGACGGAACAAACGCAATAATTTAAAAATAGATTTTGTTAAAGTTTTTATATACTATTTAGTTATACTATTCAGTTTGTTTGAATTAATCTTAAATTTTAAATTGAGTGTTAGGTGTAAAAATAACAGGAAACTAAAATATGATAATAGTGTAACACGTATCGCCACCTATCGGCAACTTCGGGAAGTTCATATGCAAATATAGAATTGTCTGAGCGTTATATATTCCGGGGGAGATAATGTATTTTTGGTTGTATATAGTTTTATTTTGAAAGATTGTGTGGTAGTCTTGATTCCCCTCAGTGTGGAAGATCTCCTACGCTCATCTTGTAATTTGAATCTATTCTGTATAAAAGAAGATTTACTTCTCGGTCAACCTGCTTATAATTTCTGTACAGTATGGTTTTGTTGTGTTGGCTTGCTTTAAACAATATCTGAGTGAGGCTTTCGATTTGAGAGGACGGGTTGATATAGTGATATACTGATTTCACAAAAGCATTCGATTGAATTTAATTTATTTACTAGCAGCTCAGCTAAATTGTGATATACACAATTCGGCTACAATTTATTTCATTGCTACTATCATATTTGCTTGACACACGTCAATTTGTGAGATATTGTAACTTCACTTCTGCAGTCTGGGATATTGCAGGGTTCTAACCTTGGACCTCTTCAGTTGTTCTTTCTTTAGGTTATTGTATATAGTGAATAGTTTCCTGCAATTGGGGGTTAATCCTGTTGGAAATAAATAAAATTCAACTACAATTTAGTTATTTACAATCTACTACCAAGCCCTTGTATCTTTCCCGAGATTCTCTTACTAACGAACATTTCTGTTTTCAAAATTCCTAAAACAAAATTAAGTAAACATGCAATAATTATACTTCAAAACCAATTTTTCTATATCCCCATTTTTCAATTTCTTCTGCTTCATAAAAAACGTGGCGTTACTATTGACGTAGTGACATGAGAGTGTTTTTCAAAATCCCTAAGTAAGTTAATAAGTAAGTATAGAAGTATAAAAGAAAGAATTTTGTTAATTGTTATGTTAATTACAATTTTAAAGTGTGATTATTTGTTTTGAGATGCCTCAAAAAGTAAGGTACAATTTTTTTTGCGTACAAACTGACAAATTTGGTTTGAGCACGACTTGCACAGATACAAAACTAAACTTATGCTGCTTCTTAAACAGCACGAAATGTACTATTATGACAAACATATTGCGACTTAAAAACCGTATGATTCAAATGAAATTTGCCAAGCAGTAATATCCCAAGATGGTGAAAAAAATGTAAATGTTACATTCTACGACTTATTTTAAGCGATTAATCACTTGTTTTTACTATATATTGTTAACTTAAAAAAAATTACCTTAGTGACATTTGGTCTCGATAAATGAAATAACAAAGTATGGAAAAATACCGTATCTCCTTTTTCCATGGGCCGATAAAAGGAGAATACTGATCTGCATCTACGACGCCGGAAGAAAAATCTATTTTCGACATTATAAAACATACAGGAACGTTTATGTAAACACGAACAAAAATACTTACTGGTGAGTAATCATGTGACTGCAATCCCATTTTATGAGATTTCGGAACAACAAATAAACATCCATTTTCTTTAGTAACTGTTTCAGTAGAAGGGGGATACTGCGGACTTTGGACCCTAATAGTAAAAGTGAAAGGCAACTAGCCTAATGAGGCTAATAACCTCTCACCTACCTCTCACCTCATCAGGCAGTTCCCTAATTAGGCCTCTCACCTCATTAGGCTGTTGTTGTCAACAGGCTGATGACGCAGGCATTCTATTTAATTAATTGTTTTTGTTTTTGAAGACGTCAATGGAAAATACGGCCTCTCACCTCATTAGGCTGTTGTTGTTGAAGTTGATTTCCATCATGGCGGATGTTTCGGCGGTCGATTTGAATTTCCAACATGGCGTCCCATCATGGTGTCCTAAAGTTTCTTTTATGAATTTAAACAACTTGGTTGAGATTCGAACTTGCAACCATTGCATTACCGAGCCAAGGCTTTAACCACTAGGCTACGGCGACAATTGAAAGATAGAGTTTGAAGTTTGTATATAGCTGTAAGGTTGATTCAGATGAATTAATGATGCTGTAAAATTTAGGATAAGATGAGAAGACCTGTTAATTAAAAAGTTGAATAAGGATAAAACATTTAATAAACAAGATGAAAAAGGATAAAAACATATATTTGTCACTCTCAACCTTTATAAACTAATTCACAAACAAAAATAACACTCACGTACCGCCATTTTGTATGACGTATGATTGATTATTTAATAAACAAGATGAAAAAGGATAAAAAACATATATTTTATCCACTCTCATACATTATAAACTAATTCACAAACAAAAATAACACTCACGTAACACCATTTTGTATGACGTATGATTGATAATTTAATAAACAAGATGAAAAGGATAAAAACATATATTTGTCACTGTATTATACATTATAAACTAATTCACAAACAAAAATAACACTCACGTACCGCCATTTTGTATGATTAAACATTTAATAAACAAGATGAAAAAGGATGAAAACATAAATATCTCACTCTCATACATTATAAATTAATTCACAAACAAAATAGCAACTACTTAACGCCATTTTGTATGACGTATGATTGATCATTTATTAAACAAGATGAAAAAGGATAAAAACATATATTTGTCACTGTTATACATTATAAACTAGTTCACAAACCTAAAGCGATTCAATATGGCTGTCAAACCAACATTTTTCTTTATTAATTACATTAACCATGGCTTTAACAACTACTTTTAAATTTACACCTGATTAAAAAATTTAACATACTGAGGTTCGAACCATTAACGATTAATACACAATCTTTTTGTAAACAGATGACACCATTTTGACATGGTGACTTATGATTTTAAAAACATACCTGTTCAACATGTTAATTACGATTAACCACGTATTTAAACATATAGTTTTGAATTTATATTTGATTAAAAAAAAAACTTTAACATACTGAGGTTCGAACCATTAACGTTTAAACCACCACTACGTATTTAACAAGTAGTTTTGAATTTACACTTCGATTAAAAAACTTTAACATACCGAGGTTCGAACCATTAACGTTTGATACACCTACATATTTAACATATAGTTTTAAAAAAACTTTAACATACTGAGGTTTGAACCATTAACGTTTTAATATACCACCACGTATTTAACATATAGTTTTGAATTTACACTTGATTAAAAAAACTTTAACACTTCAGGGTTCGAACCATTAACGTTTTTAATACACCATAAAGGTGATGTATGTGTTAGGGAAAATAAAAAAACAACAAGGAGGATACATTTACATTTACAAGTACCAATAACTTTTTTTTTTAAATGGAAGAATAAAGAAAGCAGGAAACAAATTTTATTTCTCTCTCTGTTTCACACACAACATAAAATTATTTTACAAAATATGAAACGTTACAACTTCAGAGTTCCATCTATGAATGGCACACTCATATCTAGCATTCGTTTACCAGTTTGAGAATCATTTTACGGTGTCACCAAAAATTTTTATTCTGCAAACGTAGAGTTTTCTTATACTGACGACCAGTTATTCGTCTCCAGCATCTGTAATTTGAAATAAAAATAAACCACAAACATTTAAAAAAGTATTAACAAGAATCAATTTAACAACAAAATTTAATACTCAAAAAGTTGAGAACTATTCATTAAAAATACGTGAATTGAAAACAATTCATTTTTAAAAGATTAAAATTAATAATAATACTCACTTCTTTCGATTTTCGATAGACATTCCAATTTTAATGATGTGGAAAGATCTACATTTAAAACAATATTTCAAGCTGTTTATATAGGTATACAAACCCACTAATGGATTTGTTTACGGAATATCTCTATTGTGTGAAAGTTAAAACAACTTTTCCGTCACTCAATTAAGGCGATTGTTAAAAAACCAAAAATGCAATCATTCAAAATACGTAATATGTTTACATGTAACCAACGCATTTGCACTTTATTGTACAAAAATTCGTTTGATATGCAAAAGTCTGTTTTAAATGATGACCTAACAAACAAATTTAACAAACGTATTTGATTTTTACATGAAACTACTGACTCTCTTAAAGATTAAAAATTCATCTCTCCACACAATCTGCAGAGGATGAACATAAATTTGCGATTGTCTTTCAAAATGAACCAAAATATTTACCATATGTTAGTTCGTAAATTATAAAAAGTGTTAACTAAAACTACATGCAAGTTAAAAGCAAAGTATGAAGTAAAAACAACAAACACATTTTAAACTCGTGAGGAAAAAATTATTTTTTTTTTGCAAATCAAAACTTAAATGACCAAATATTTTATTCTCTTACGCACACTAACCGATTTTAATCAGTAGTTAGTTGTGTAACTTCTGAATTAATAAGTATCAACTCTAAATACAATTTGTGAAATTAACTTATCTAGTTTACAAAAGTCTGTTTTAAATGAGGTCTTAAAAATTAATCAGGTAAAAGAAAAACTTTATTTTTAAAAATGTTTACAAAAATTCATTTAATATGCAAAAGTCTGTTTTAAATGATTGCCTAACAAAAAAAATTTAACTATTAACAAGTATTTGATTTATAAATGAAACTACTAATTCTTTTTTAAAGATTAAAAATTAATTTTTTATCTCACAAATACAGATGAAATTAAAAATAAGTTTTCGTAAGATAAAAATAAATAAAACAAAATTTTAAATTCTTGTATGCTATAAAAAAATTCATCTGCAAGATCTTCATGATTCCTTTGGAAAATGTTTTATCTGCTTCATTTATTTTATTGAATCTGGTAACTGCTTGAACAAAGTTAAACTGGAGTGTTCTACCGATAATAAAGTATTTTCTGCAAGAAGCAGTTTGTTTTAGACCAAAAATTTTTCTTATTATTCTTTTTGACAAATTCAAACTTTATTCACATTTTTAGCGTTGACTCAAATATTAGAATTATAACTAGATTATTTTAAAAGGTTTATAATAATAAACCGTATTTTTTTAATTATACAATTTACATGTCTTTAAATCTATTAATAAGTTTTGGGTAGGACCATGGTTTTTTAAATTTAAAGATATGGACACCATCCAAAACCCGACCATATGGCTAGAGGTAATTTTATTTAACAAATTTAATTTCAAATGTATTTACGTTTGTTTTTCAATAAAATTAGATACAATAATAGGTAAGTTTAAACAAACACGCTGGACAGTGTTTATTTATTGTTGACGTCATGGTAATTACCATTAATATTTAATATTGTAATAACTTATTTTTATGAAAGAAAAAACAAAATCGAATAATTAATTTATTTATTCGTATGGTACATTTTTAATATTGTATGGTGCCCCAGAAAATCAGTCTAAACCTGTATAGTGTGATGACGAGAACGTGTGCAATTGTGGATTAGTTTGTCTTGGCAAAGCATTTGCTTCAAGATTTAGAAAACCACTAAAACCTAAACATGCCAACCCTTGCCTACCTTGGTATTCATATGGAATAATATTAATGAAGTGTGTAATCATAGAAGGGAAAAAGAACATAAAATATAACAGCACAGCCATTGGATGACAACATATAATGGAGCGGCCGAAGCGCCAGTCACGACAAAATGACGAAAAAACAGTAAGTTAAAGAAATATCAAACAAAAAAATGGAAAAACAGATAATCAGGACAGAGAATACAAAATATTGCTTAACTTCAGATCTTCTTCAGATTAGTAAGCCATAATACAGCTTCGTCCGTTAAATTATGAATATTTACAAACCCTCCTTTAAACTTTGTTTAAACTTCCGATTAGACAACATATTTTCAATAATAGAAATAATTTTGGGGCAAGGAATAACGTTAAACAATTTAAATAGTAAACCTTCTTTCCACACCGTATCGTAAGTAAGCCCAAAAAGACAACCCCAGTTTTAAGTTTCTTCTGAACTCCAGCTTTGATATGCGTCATCACAACAATTTCTACCGTATCGAAATCCTGCTTGTTCAATTGGTAATTTCTCTTCAATTAACGAATTGATTCTTTGAAAAATCAATCTTTCCAAATCCTTATAAATTACACTTAACAAACTTATAGGACGATAAGAAGTTGAGTCTGTAGGAGATTTATTGTTCTTTAAAATTACCACGACTTTACATTTGTTTAAATCAGTTGCTAACTTACCTGTATTATAAATATCATTGAGAAACATAAGTAGCCACTTCAAAGAGTAATTACACAAATTTTTCAGAAATTCTGGATGTATTCCATCAAACCCAGCAGCTTTCTTTGATTTGGTCTTTTTTAATGCATTTTTTAACTCTTCTACAGTAAAAAATCTGGATATATCTTTTGAGATAGGTGTAGATTTTCTTTCCTTTTGTAGACACTTTTTCATCATTGTGATACGATTTCTCCACTTTTATCGTAATGGACACATTAATCAACCGAGAAGCAATAGAATTTGAAGAAATTTTTGAATTTGTTTTAAAAGATTGATTTGTAGGATCTAATTTATTTAAAAGTGCACAGCTTTTACGGCTTGAATTGTACGAAAGAGTAGATGTAAATTGTCTATATAGATTAAATTTCAAAGCAAGCTATTATGAAAGAAGACAGAACTTGCGGGCTTACTATCTTGGCTTGAAAAATTACCCCTATGTCTGTATTTGTATATAATATTTTTTTCAACGTGTATAGTTTAGTTTTATGAGATGGTAAAACCATTTCATTATTATAAAAATTGACAAAAACAACTTTCAAAAATCTTGTTAATAGAATGACGTATAACAATAATTAACTGAATGGTATAAAACCGTATACCAAACACTACAATACATCATAAACAAGTCGAGACAAAAATAAGAAACCTGTTAAAAGAAAATAATAAAAAAAACGTAAGTTATTATTTATAATAGTTTATTGAAAAAACTACTATATGTGTTACATTTTATTGTAAGTTTATTTATTTATTTTTTTTTAATTTTATAGAATGGATTTATCGATTTTAAACAAGGCAGCTATGTCTCAAACAACTGAGTTACCAATGTTTAAATCTTCAGATCTAGAGGTGGGTAAAAAATACCCAATATTGAAGATTGTATTAGGAACGTCCAAATGGGGAAGATACGCTTTATGCATAACCACCACATGTAAAGTTTTTCTACTAAAGAGGGTGGCTGAAGTATTGACAGAGGAGTTCACCAGTTATTAAACAACGTCTCACCAGAATGGATGCTTTTGTTGACATACAGGGATTTCGAGGAGAAGATAAAAATTTATTCCTAAGGAAATTGGTATCGTGTCTTCCGATGGACATTGTTGTGAAGTTTTATTTATAAAACCACCAAGTCATTATTCAAAGTTGCCAAATTCAGTAAAACGAGAAATCCGTTATTTAGAACATTATTTCACGGATTACGGTGGAGTGATGGCTACATTAAATACGAAAATTTTGAAAACGAGCTCTCAAAAATGTTAACACCTTTTAACACAATTTTTGTGAAAGGTAGCGTTAAAATTGAAAACAAAAAATAAGTTCTGAATTATTAATTATCAGATCTAAATACAACTTGTGAAATTAGTTATATTGTTAGAAAGATATTGAAGTGTATCCCTCTAACGTTACAAAACTTATCTTTAAATATTTTTATCTTAGAAAAATATTTTCAAATATATTAGATTTTGTTAACCTAATCTAATGATATACTTCTTAAGGTATAATTTTTCCATATCTAAAATAATTCAAAGAATTGGATAAGAAATAAAATAGTTTCTAAAAACTTGGAAATCTTTAATACTTAACTAAAAATTATTCTGAATAAAACTAAAGGTTGAGAAAATTAAACGATACTACAGGAACACAAACATTGTAAAAGTATAAAAAGAATACAGACTCCACAACATGTTGATCTCATGTTAAAAAATATTTGATTTAATAAATATTTTATTTGGTGTTGTTTTTAAATAATATTCGCAGTATAAGTTAAGTTGTCAATAAACTTGAATTGTCGATAAAACATCGATTATTTAATAAATTATAAATAAGAAACTGAAATAATAATTTTATTGTACATCTTATTAGAAGCTGTAGGAAGTACTTATTACAGATTTTAATTACATAAATAAAATAATGGATGACACAGTTAATTTAGAAGTTATAGAAACCTACAACTTATTATTGAGTTGGGATTTCAATAACGTTGTTGCGAAGAAAAATTGAGAAGATTTTTGTAAGGTATAGTACAGACGGAATACAAAATTTTGATGGTCAGTTAACTAAATATTTTCCTCTAGGAATCTGATCCTTGTCGTTTGTTGGTAATTTTCGAAAACATGATAACTGGAGTTGTTGCTTATTTTACCGATTCTTCAACTTCTACCACAACTAGACGTCTTGTTGATAAATTAAACATTTAATTAATTAATATTTACAGAATGTGTTTTATTGAATTAAATTTGATTTTGTATATCCATTTGCATTAGTTCATTGTATTAAAAAAATAAATGTGTAATAAAATAATTTATTTAAGTCTTAATTCTCGATAGATATACAATTTTAGTTTTGAAATAGTTATGTAAATAAAAAATGAAATTGATTTTTGTGTAACTATAATGTTTACAAGTTCGTTACAAAAATTAAAATAGTTTAACCTTATAAGACAATTTTGCAAAAGAAAAAAACAGTTGAAGAGTTTTTATCTTATTCGATATCATGTTTATAATCGTTATTTTAATTTTTTCAACACTGTAACATCCTCTTTTTGAAACTATTAAGAAATTTGAAATTCAATTCAATAAATATCCCGAATAATTTCTAAACAGAAAAGATTTATGGTTTTTTTTCAATCCGCTGTATGGTTTTAACTTAATAAAATACAATCTTTTTTATATGATTCTTGACGTTACTACTTAGGTATAAGTAGTTCATCTTATTCTCTACACATAATTAATTATTCGATTTTGTTTTTTCTTTCATAAAAATAAGTTATTACAATATTAAATATTAATGGTAATTACCATGACGTCAACAATAAATAAACACTGTCCAGCGTGTTTGTTTAAACTTACCTATTATTGTATCTAATTTTATTGAAAAAACAAACGTAAATACATTTGAAATTAAATTTGTTAAATAAAATTACCTCTAGCCATATGGTCGAGTTTTTGGATGGTGTCCATATCTTTAAATTTAAAAAACCATGGTCGTACCCAAAACTTATTAATAAATTTAAAGACATGTAAATTGTATAATTAAAAATACGGTTTATTATTATAAACCTTTTAAAATAATCTAGTTATAATTCTAATATTTGAGTCAACGCTAAAAATGTGAATAAAGTTTGAATTTGTCAAAAAGAATAATAAGAAAAATTTTTGGTCTAAAACAAACTGCTTCTTGCAGAAAATACTTTATTATCGGTAGAACACTCCAGTTTAACTTTGTTCAAGCAGTTACCAGATTCAATAAAATAAATGAAGCAGATAAAACATTTTCCAAAGGAATCATGAAGATCTTGCAGATGAATTTTTTTATAGCACACAAGAATTTAAAATTTTATTTTATTTATTTTTATCTTACGAAAACTTATTTTTAATTTCATCTGTATTTGTGAGATGAAAAGATGAATTTTTAATCTTTAAAAGAATTAGTAGTTTCATTTATAAATCAAATACTTGTTAATAGTTAAATTTTTTTTGTTAGGCAATCATTTAAAACAGACTTTTGCATATTAAATGAATTTTTGTAAACATTTTTAAAAATAAAGTTTTTCTTTTACCTGATTAATTTTTAAGACCTCATTTAAAACAGACTTTTGTAAACTAAATAAGTTAATTTCACAAATTGTATTTAGAGTTGATACTTATTAATTCAGAAGTTACACAACTAACTACTGATTAAAATCGGTTAGTGTGCGTAAGAGAATAAAATATTTGGTCATTTAAGTTTTGATTTGCAAAAAAAAATAATTTTTTCCTCACGAGTTTAAAATGTGTTTGTTGTTTTTACTTCATACTTTGCTTTTAACTTGCATGTAGTTTTAGTTAACACTTTTATAATTTACGAACTAACATATGGTAAATATTTTGGTTCATTTTGAAAGACAATCGCAAACTTATGTTCATCCTCTGCAGATTGTGTGGAGATATGAATTTTTAATCTTTAAGAGAGTCAGTAGTTTCATTTAAAAATCAAATACGTTTGTTAAATTTGTTTGTTAGGTCATCATTTAAAACAGACTTTTGCATATCAAACGAATTTTTGTACAATAAAGTGCAAATGCGTTGGTTACATGTAAACATATTACGTATTTTGAATGATTGCATTTTTGGTTTTTTTAACAATCGCCTTAATTGAGTGACGGAAAAGTTGTTTTTAACTTTCACACAATAGAGATATTCCGTAAACAAATCCATTAGTGGGTTTGTATACCTATATAAACAGCTTGAAATATTGTTTTAAATGTAGATCTTTCCACATCATTAAAATTAGTATGTCTATCGAAAATCGAAAGAGGTGAGTATTATTATTAATTTTAATCTTTTAAAAATGAATTGTTTTCAATTCACGTATTTTTAATGAATAGTTCTCAACTTTTTGAGTATTAAATTTTGTTGTTAAATTGATTCTTGTTAATACTTTTTTTAAATGTTTGTGGTTTATTTTTTATTTCAAATTACAGATGCTGGAGACGAATAACTGGTCGTCAGTATAAGAAAACTCTACGTTTGCAGAAAGAAAATTTTTGGTGACACCGTAAAATGATTCTCAAACTGGTAAACGAATGCTAGATATGGTGTGCCATTCATAGATGGAACTCTGAAGTTGTAACGTTTCATATTTTTGTAAAATAATTTTATATTGTGTGTGAAACAGAGAGAAAAATAAAATTTGTTTTCTGCTTTCTTTATTCTTCCAATTAAAAAACATATGTTATTGGTACTTGTAAATGTGTTGTGTAATAGAGCTACAAAATAAAATGTATCCTCCTTGTTGTTTTTTTATTTTCCCTAACACATACATCACCTTTATGGTGTATTAAAACGTTAATGGTTCGAACCTTGAAGTGTTAAAGTTTTTTTAATCAAGTGTAAATTCAAAACTATATGTTAAATACGTGGTGGTATATTAAAACGTTAATGGTTCGAACCTCAGTATGTTAAAGTTTTTTTAAAACTTTATGTTAAATATGTGGTGGTGTATCAAACGTTAATGGTTCGAACCTCGGTATGTTAAAGTTTTTTTTAATCAAGTGTAAATTCAAAACTACTTGTTAAATACGTAGTGGTGGTTTAAACGTTAATGGTTCGAACCTCAGTATGTTAAAGTTTTTTTTTAATCAAATATAAATTCAAAACTATATGTTAAATACGTGGTTAATGTAATTAACATGTTGAACAGGTATGTTTTTAAAATCATAAGTCACCATGTCAAAATGGTGTCATCTGTTTACAAAAGATTGTGTATCAATTGTTAATGGTTCGAACCTCAGTATGTTAAATTTTTTTAATCAGGTGTAAATTTAAAAGTAGTTGTTAAAGCCATGGTTAATGTAATTAATAAAGAAAAATGTTGGTTTGACAACCATATTGAATCGCTTTAGGTAATTGTTTTTCGTGTTTGTGTTCTAGTTTATAAAGTATGAGAAAGAAAAATGTACATGTTTTTATCCTTTTTCATCTTGTTTATTAAATGATCAATCATACGTCATACAAAATGGCGTTAAGTAGTTGCTATTTTTGTTTGTGAATTAATTTATAATGTATGAGAGTGAGATATTTATGTTTTCATCCTTTTTCATCTTGTTTATTAAATGTTTAATCATACAAAATGGCGGTACGTGAGTGTTATTTTTGTTTGTGAATTAGTTTATAATGTATAACAGTGACAAATACATGTTTTTATCCTTTTTCATCTTGTTTATTAAATGATCAATCATACGTCATACAAAATGGTGTTACGTGAGTGTTATTTTTGTTTGTGAATTAGTTTATAATGTATAAGAGTGATAAATATATGTTTTTATCCTTTTTCATCTTGTTTATTAAATGATCAATCATACGTCATACAAAATGGCGGTACGTGAGTGTTATTTTTGTTTGTGAATTAGTTTATAAAGTATGAGAGTGACAAATATATGTTTTTTATCCTTTTTCATCTTGTTTATTAAATGTTTTATCCTTATTCAACTTTTTAATTAACAGGTCTTCTCATCTTATCCTAAATTTTACAGCATCATTAATTCATCTGAATCAACCTTTACAGCTATATACAAACTTCAAACTCTATCTTTCAATTGTCGCCGTAGCCTAGTGGTTAAAGCCTTGGCTCGGTAATGCAATGGTTGCAAGTTCGAATCTCAACCAAGTTTTTTAAATTCATAAAAAACTTTAGGACGCCATGATGGGACGCCATGTTGGAAATTCAAATCGACCGCCGAAACATCCGCCATGATGGAAATCAACTTCAACAACAACAGCCTAATGAGGTGAGAGGCCGTATTTTCCATTGACGTCTTCAAAAACCAAAACAAGTAATTAAATAGAATTCCTGCGTCAACAGCCTGTTGACAACAACAGCCTAAAGAGGTGAGAGGCCTAATTAGGGAACTGCCTGATGAGGTGAGAGGTAGGTGAGAGGTTGTTAGCCTAATTAGGCTAGTTGCCTTTTACTTTTACTAATTAGGGTCCAAAGTCCGCAGTATCCCCCTTCTACTTGTTTCCATTGCGGTCCAACAAACGAATTGTCGGGACGAAAAGGAAAATAGAATAAATCTTGGTGTAAAGGATGCCTCAAACAATCTACATCAGAGTTTGGTGGTTTGTTAATTAACATTGAGTGACAACAAGTTATATTGGGTCCTATTATACTTTGAACTACGTCAAGTGTTGGTTTATACGTAACGTACTTGGAGAGCACGTCATCGTAATAAATATTTTTTAATCTGAAAAAATATTGTTGGTTTTTATATATTTGATAGGTTTTATTTAACTCATACTCTGCTTATAGCAGGTTCGCCATGTACGTTGAGTTTTCTTTAAATGCGGATCTTTCATTGCGCTTACAGCTTTTGAATGTATTTTCTTGTTGCACATGTCAACAAATCTTTGCCTAAAACAAAAGAACTGGTTATTGCGTAGTGGTTACGCCACTGCCTTTAAGGTTGAGAAGGGGATGTTCGCCCCCACCTTATTGTCACTTAAATAGATCAGTTGCATTTTGAATACGCAAGTATTAGCATAGTTTAAGCAGAGGTTACGTAAAACCGTTTTGTATTAGTGCTTCCAATGTAAACATAAATAAAAATATTTATCAAAATATCATTTGCTTAATTGCTAGTGGCCTTTCATTAAAACAAAAGTGAAGTAATCGGCACCTATGCGTAAGTAGTAGTACAATCATGAAATTTAAAACTTGGACACCACAATTTCTGTAAACAAAAGTTTGCACATTGTGAAGCGGGCTTAAGCGTATCATTTACAATTCTAACAGCAGGTACTCTCAGCAGGGGTTATCTTATTAAAGGACTGTAGAATGAATCATTACACTAAGCACGTTTTAGATAATAAGTAATTTACGTTGCTTACTTAATTTTTTCTTTAAAGAATATATTTGAAGGTATCGCTAATTAAACACCATAGCTCGATTAATTATCGAATCAAAATTTTGTTTAGGAAATGTTTACAAAATAAAATTAGAAATAATTTTGATTTAAAAAACGTCTACAAGCAATAACTTTTAAATTAAATCAAAAACTAAACATGGTTATTTGGGTTGACTGATTATTACTTATTTTTAAATAAATCTAACCTACTAATTATTGTAAGTTATTTAAAAAATCATTAAACTTTCTATTCATAATATTTAGTCCTTACAAAATGTATATTTTATGACGTTTCATTTTTTTCTGTAGTTAATATAAAAAGTGAAAATAAAAACTAAGGCAATTCTTATTGTCAACGTATATATTTAGTTTTTGACAAGAATTTATTACATAATTATAATTAAGATACCAAGTTATAGTTTAAAATTAAATGAAAACTTTTTTTTAAATAAAGGTATTACTATATAAATAAATATAAGAAATCAATAATGGGTGTGACCTCCATTATTATTGATACATTCTTGGAGGCGTCTGCTCATTGACGCTATCAAGGTATCAATATAATTAATATTAATCGTTTCCCATGCGGTATCAATGGCTGCAATTAGTGCATTACGGTTTACTGGTATAAAATTTGGCCCTTGTTGTCTTCGGATAACAGCAAGTATTCGAGCCCAAACATTTTCGATAATGTTAAAATCTGGGCTTTTGCTGGCCAGGGTAACAGCTCCAAGTTATTTTTCGTATCCAATTGCGCACAACCCGCGAAGTATAAATAGGGGCGTTGTCCTTTAACAACAAAAATACATTATGAAAATGTTAATTCAACAGATCCCGAATTATCTTTGGGAGAAAGTATAGTGAAATAAGAATACTTACTTGTTGGAAAATATAATCTTCGTCTGGATAAAACACTTCGACTTCATAATAGTTTCCAAAATATCTAAATACGCAGCAGAATCAAGACGTCCATCGATAGCCCAACAAACTCCTGGACCCCGCGCGCTAACCCAACCCCACACATTCACTGAAAAATAACCACTTCGTTTTTAGGACATATGTGATTATTTTCGTAACGAGTTCCTTCCATTCTAAAAACTTTTAGTGGTCCATCGTTGCGGCTATTGAACGTTTTTTCGTCGCTAAAAATCACTCGATTCCAAAATTCCAAAGGTTCGTTCACATATCGCCTTGCAAATTCCAGACGACGTCTCATATTTTGTCACTGAGAACTTCTTTCGCAGCAGCATTATACTTCTTTATTCCCATCTTCTTTAATCTTTTTGTGCAGTTATACGGCATCCGGAAAATGTGTATCTGCTATAGCCCTGGAGTATTTAGCAAATGGTTGTTCTGTTACGTAATGAAACAACTCGAGATCTTGAGCACGTGTAGATACTTTAGGTCTACCACTTCCGATGGCTCTTTCCAAAGTGTGTTCAAGATTCCATTTTACTCGGTAATGCCCTACGGTGTTTTTTGGTATATCTAACATACGTGAAATTTCACGCACGCTACGGCCCGCCGCTAATTCCGAAACAATCCGCGCTTTCAAATCAGCACCGAGATGAGGTGGCATTTTCACAACACTTGCAATTTTAAACTAAAATGGAATTTACATTTCTTACTTTATTTATTGGTTCACACTACCCCTTCTCAAACAGTAGGTAATTGTTTATTTATTACATACTTCTAATGACCAATGTAACAACCCTTAGAGCAATATGACTCAAAGGAAGTAAATTAAACAAGCAAGGATATTCTATTGTTATTGAAACTTATTCATAAAGTAAAAGCCATTTCCTTATAATGCTAATGGACAGGATTTTCTTTTAAGTATTAAGATTACAATAGAGGACTTATAAACTTTCGAAAATATCTAATTATAAATATTTACACTGCAATTGCGCTTTTCCTTAATAATTTCTTAGCAATAACATACACGTTCTTGGTTTTAAGTTGTCATAAATTTGATATGATATAAATTTGTGTTTCTAATATTACATCACAAACTAATCTTTATTCGCCAAAAAATTGTTGCTTAAGTTGTAAAGCTTCGTAAACACCTAAACAACAAATCGAGCAACAAACATAACAACGAACCGAAAGTCAAACAGAACGACAAACGATCTTTTATGATTTCCACAATCCGAACAACAAACGGAACGTTTGTGCTGTTCCCATAATTATTTTCAGTAGTTTTCAGTTCATATACAGGGTGTTTCATTAATCAGCACAGAAAATGAAACTGGAGATTTCTTGCAAAATTTAAAGGGGGTTTAACATAAAAAAAATTTCCTTAAAGCCTCCCCTGAAGAGTTAGACAATCTGTAGCAATGCTAGGTAGCGTTAACGGAAATTTGTTCAAAAGAATAAGAGCCTGTATTCAAGAAAATGGTGCCCATTTTGAACACTCTCTGAATTAATATTGTTAATTTAAATTAAAAATGATAGTTAATAATAATATTGTTATTTATGTCAAACTTGCATACGCAACTTATTAATTAAAAATTCTGCAAGTTCGCTTAATTTATTTTTTTGGTGAAAAAGTATTGAGTTTACGTGAAATTTTTAAGAGACAAAAAAGTTTTTAATTGAATTGGCCCTCCAAAATCTGAATTTTAAAATTGAAAAAAAAATTAGTTAAAAAGTTCTGGTAAAAAACTCTAAGGGGTAGTAAGACTCACCCCCTTGCAGAGAACAAGGGTGAATAAAATTATGAAATTATGGAGGCTTCTTGGTAGTAGTATTTGAATGTTTAGATTTCTTTTTTTATTTCAAGTCATTTCAGAAAAATCGATTAATGTGAATTTTTTACACATCTTTAAGGGGCTGTAACTCTTCAGGGGAGGCTTTAAGGAAATTTTTTTTTATGTTACTTTAAATTTTGCAAGGAATCTCCAGTTTCATTTTCTGTACTGATTAATGAAACACCCTGTATATTTATTATTGAGAAGAGAAAATTGCGGAAAACAAGAAGATAGTGCCAACCAAATTTTTACGCACAAAGAAAAGTGATTTTTTTTTATTTTGGAAATTTCCCGCCCAAATGATGCTAATAGAGACATCATTTTTTTCTTGCATTCTTAAACACTGATTAATTTAAAACATTTTTCTTCTGTCAACTCCATAATATTACCTAAAACACAACAAACCCACAACAGGGAGGACAAAAAATAAATAATTTAATTCTCCCGCATAAGTTTGTTCACCGTTTTGTTTAGATTCGTCCAAACATGCAAACGCATTTGCGCGCATTTTCTTTGATATCGGAGAAAAAACCGACAAGTTGCGGGAACGCCACAAACCGTTCGTGGAACAATCAGGACTTGCGAATCTGTTCTAAAATTCGTACGTAGCACCGTCCAAATTAATGTTCCAATTGCCGTTCGGTTCGTTGTTCTGTTTGTTCCTCGGTTTGTTGTTCAGGTGTGTACGAAGCTTTACAATAAGCATATTAATATGAACTATATCTTATGAAAGGAGAGTTATGTAACTATAATTAACGACTTAACGTTAGGTTAGTAGATTCCATTTACTATTTACACATATTTTCTTGGAACATTCGATAATTAACTATCGGGGTATGATGACCCTATACTTCGCAGGTTGTGCGCAACTGGATACAAGCAAATAACTTGGAGCTGTTACCCTGGCCAGCAAAAAGCCCTGATTTTAACATTATCGAAAATGTTTGGGCTCGAATACTTGCTGTTATCCGAAGACAACAAGGGCCAAATTTTATACCAGTAAACCGTAATGCACTAATTGCAGCCATTGATACCGCATGGGAAACGATTAATATTAATTATATTGATACCTTGATATCGTCAATGAGCAGACGCCTCCAAGAATGTATCAATAATAATGGGGTCACACCCATTATTGATTTCATATATTTATTTATATAGTAATACCTTTATTTAAAAAAAAAAACGTTTTCATTTAATTTTAAACTATAACTTGGTATCTTAATTATAATTATGTAATAAATTCTTGTCAAGAAACTAAATATATACGTTGACAATAAGAATTGCCTTAGTTTTTATTTTCACTTTTATATTAACTACAGAAAAAAATGAAACGTAAATGATACCCTTAAGCCCGCTTCACAATGTGCAAACTTTTGTTTACAGAAATTGTGGTGTCCAAGTTTTAAATTTCATGAATGTACTTTCTTGTTGCACATGTCAACAAATCTTTGCCTAAAACAAAAGAACTGGTTATTGCGTAGTGGTTACGCCACTGCCTTTAAGGTTGACAAGGGGATGTTCGCCCCCACCTTATTGTCACTTAAATAGATCAGTTGCATTTTGAATACGCAAGTATTAGCATAGTTTAAGCAGAGGTTACGTAAAACCGTTTTGTATTAGTGCTTGCAATGTCAAAATAAATAAAAGTATTTATCAAAATATCATTTACTTAATTGCTAGTGGCCTTTCATTAAAACAAAAGTGAAGTGATCGGCACCTATGCTTAAGTTGTACCTCCCAGGTAAAGTGAACCAGCCCAACTACGAATAGCGTCAACACGTAGTATTAATAATGGGTAAAATTGCGATCTTGAGTTCTTAATCTTGAAAAATTGGTTTGGTAGTTTTTAAGGAGTCTTGAGTAAAGAAGCCCAATCTTAAAAAGTTTTCAGTTTGACAATGAGACCCTGAATCCTCAAAATTGTTAAAAATTATTAAAATTAGTTTGATAATACTTTAAATTTCGTTCAAATTAGAGAAAATTTTAGATCATAATTGAATTGGTCAATTTAAGATCCGACAAAAGTTTCACCAACGCATAAAGTGCTGATCACGAATTACCTACTAAGAGGCATTAAATAAAGAGTGAGTGAACCAACAAACGTTTATGTAGTATAAGTAAAAAAAACATTTTTAAAGAAATCAAAGAAAATATAAAGTAGGTAAGAATTGTCTGTCAAGTAATCAATTTGTCAATCAAGCTAGATTCTAGTCTTGAACTTGAAGGATGCTTGAAGTTGTTGGGACGGTTAATGGCGCATATTTTAATTAATTTGGTGGGGTTACGCCATCTCTACGGGAGTAGTTCAAAACCCACTCCAAGCTGCATGAATGGCAACTGTATGAGTCTATTGCTATTCCGCCAAACGTGTTTGACAAGTGTGACAAGTAATTTTTGTGAGAAATTGAAGGTAAATATTTTAGTTGTAAGTAAATGTACAAATACAGAAATTAGATCATTAGGTTTCAAAATTCTTCTAGTTTTGCATATACATTTTGCTTCCTCTTTTCCGCAAAAAATTAAAGAGCTATTTGATCTAATTTGTTAAGGTTAGTTTCGGGTAATCCTGCCAGTGTTCTGCGGGTAATGATGGCCGGCCGTCAATACCCAACAGTACTTTGACTTAATATTCAGATAAAATTGTATCTGTTTTCATGAATAGATGCCAATTAAATATGTTCGAAAAACGCAAAAGGCCTCATGAAATTCCGAAACATTGACAACTGCATTACATGCCATCCATGGAGGTAGAAGTGTAAGAGAAGTATCTAGATCTTATGGAGTTCCTAGAAGCACACTGCAAGGTAGACTCAAAACTGGTAACCACTCTGGACCTGCAATGGGAAGGCATCCTATATTTTCTAAGAAAGAAGAGGACCTTCTTGCGGAGCGAATTCTTAAACTTTCTAAATTATTTTATGGAGTATCACCAACCGAAATTAAACGATGTGTTTTTACTTACGCAAAACAAAACAATTTGAAAAATCCATTTTGTCTTGATTCTCAGAGTGCTGGTAAATCATGGCTGAGATGTTTTCTTACCAGACATCCAAACATACCTAACCTTGAGAAAACCAGAAAGCACAAGCATTAATCGCTTAACAGCCTTTAATAAAAATTAAAAAAATTGACTAGTATGATTGAAAGATATAGATTCCCGTCCACAAGAATCTAAAATGCCGATGACATTGGTATCACAACAGTGCAGAAGCCAGTCAAATTTTATGCAGAGAAAGAACAAAAAAAGTTGATTTTATAACGAGGACAGAAAAAAGAAAAACCACAACTATAATGTGTGCTGTAAGTGCCTCAGGAATATATGTTCCTCCGCTATTTATATATGCTCGTAAAAGAATGGCCCAGCACTTAAAAAAAATTGTCTTTCAGGTGCCTTTTATTCTTTTTCCGACAAAGAGTGGATGAATGAAACATTATTTTTAGAGTGGCTGCAACATTTCCAAAAATTTGTTAAGGCATCACAAGAAAATCCGGTGTTGTTAATAGTAGATAATCACGGGAGTCATTGCACGGTTAAAGCATACACATTCTGCAAAACTAATGGCATTGTTATACTAATAATCTCATAGATTACAACCCCTTGATGTATCCTTTTATTTTCCTTTAAACACTGCATACAACACCGAATGCACACCAACTATTTAAGAAGTCATCCAGGCATTTTCTCGTGTAGCAACACCAGAAAAAGCCATTGAAGGATTTGCGTCAACGAAAATCTTTTCAGTAAATCCCAACGTATTTAACGATAAGAATTTTGCTCCTGCAACTACTTTCTTTCTGCCATGGAACCTAATGACGAAGCATTGGCTTTCGAAGGGAATGTTCCTGTGAGCGCAAGCAGCAGTCAAGGAAAAATTATTCCAATGATTTAACTTAACTCTATTACTGGAGAAAACCAAGTCAATAGTCATCAAGAAAAACAAGTGTCATTTACTGAATTATTGACTTTACCGGGACCTCAAAGAAAAAACAAGACACTCAGAAGCAACATTCTGAAATATTTACTTGTACACCAATGAAAAAGACTTTAGAAGAGAAGGCGCAGAAACAATAAAAGAAAACACAGGTACGAAACGTAAAATATTTTAAGAAAAGAAAACTGAAGATGACCCGAAGAAGAGAGTAAACCCCAAAAGGGAAGGTAGAATAAAAGTTGTTTTAATGGCAAGGAAGATGACAGCCCATTGTCAGAAGATAACGATTCAGGCGAGAACCAAGAAATAGATGCCGACATATGCATCATATGTGGAGATAAAGGAAAACACATGGAAATGTGGTTGCAGTGCTCCCTATGTGGATAATGGGCTCATAAAGCATGTGCAAATTTTGAACGAGGCTGCTTTATTTGTGATTTTTGCTCATAATGTGTGCAATGACTGCCGTAATTACCCGACTGTGGCCGGTAGTGATTTATCTTCATGTCGTCGATTCAACACAAAAATGGAAAATATTAAGACCAAAAAAGCATAGAGGGCCCTCATCCCTCACCTTTACTCTACTCTTTTTGATTTGTCTATTGAAGAAGAAAGGAAATTTTGCAATCAAAGCGGAATTATCCAAATCTATCTTGCGAGAGACAGTAAGAAAGTTATCATTACGGGAAAGTAAAGCGTAAGATTTTATTAGATGATGTAAAATTGGTCTAATGGCGTTCTTGTAAAGTAGTTTGCCTATTTCATCAATAACCTTGTAAATGTAAGATACAAATACTGGTGTTGTTTCTGAAGAAGAAATATCCTGTAAACCTTAAGGGCAAACATGCAAATGACTTTTTGAATAAATTGTTGGTTATAACCATTTGCAATGGGAGTATAGTAAGATGACGTACCTCCAAATTCAGATTGTACGCTTGGTATTTGATAAATACTTGAAATACTAAAGATTCAACAACAGACCTTCTGAAAAAAAGCATGTAAGTACTTGTCACTGTCGATGGATTGGCGATAGACGGAATGACACCGATGGATTTTTGGGAAACCAGCACGTCAAAGAAAGGAAAAAATTATTTTCTTCAATTTTCCTAGTATCTAAACGAAATGCAAGTAAGATGAATGTGTAAACATACCAAAACCACACCCTCGGTTTTAACGGTAAAGGCAACAGTGTTACATAAAAATTTCGGCAACAATCAGAGATAAAGGCGATCCCATGGAAACCTGTTGGTAAACGTTGGACGAAATAAGTACACGTTTGTATGAGCGGTCAATCCTACATATTTGCCATGTTGAAATAATATTTGTATTTTGTTAAAGATGATATAACAACAAACTAACCAAGAGATCATCATAAGTTACCTTCGAATTTCCTAAACATTAATAAAATGTGTGAAAAGGTTCTGCTTTTCTAAGAATGAGATTGAATTTTGCTAATAAATAGCCTTCTTTGTGATAGTAGATCAAAGAGACCTCCTCGTATCTTTGGAGTTAGAAGGTATAAACCGTCGCTGGGATTCAAGAAGTAAATTGAATTGTAATTTGACTTGCATTTACACCTATCTATCTATCTATAGAGCCTCTGTACATCAAAGTACAGACTATAGAGAGAACTTTTCGTAGTTTCAATAAACAACTTTGAGAAAACTAAAAACAGTAAAGGAATAAAACAACAGGATAAACAGAAATAACAATAGTAGTACAAACATCTGCGAATGAGAATTAAAAAAAAAGTAAAAGTAACAATACACATAACAGCGTAAATATAATTTGTTATGCAAAATTATTTCACATTATGAATGTGTTTATAAGGAAGTAGTTATTTATTATTTAAAACATGGATAATTTATTTAATATGTAGATGGATCGACTCCGTTCACACTACAGGAATAAATAATATCTACTATAAATTATTAATTAATTGCTTTAAGCAATCCAATATTAGTTTTGATTATTTATTGACTATAGTTTCAACTCAAAAATAACACGCGAGTCATCATCAAAATTACATATACATTATTTGACAAACGTTATATGATAATTGGTTAAATTAAATTAATTAAACTATAGATAAATTACCAAGGCAGATGCAAATAAAGAAACTTGAAAAAACAACGAAAACATTGTAAAAACAAACTGGTTTAGATTAGTGTTGTCTATATTTGGGTCTAAAACCCGTCGTAGATTGGAATTTCTTTCTAAAAGGGCGGGGGTTGTATCGCTCCGGTCAAATCCGGTTTTTAGTAAAGTGTCGTTAGGGTGTTCTTGATGATTGTATTCCAGATCTGGTTGGGTTTCTTTCTTTCTATTACAGTTTTCTGGATCAACGACAGTCTTTAGCCCAAACCTAGACAACACTAGTTTATGGTAAAAACAATACGAATGAATCGGATTAGAAGAATAAAAGAGATAAAAAGCACGAACATAGTGGGAAGAAAGGAAGAAAGTCTGTTTGCAATTTTTGCCGTTTCTAAATTTTGTCTAAAAGTTAAATTTTGCATGCATTTTGAATTAATTATTTAGAATTACTATCTAATTGTTTAATGAACTTTCAGTTTCTACAAGAATTAATCTATAGATGTTTTGTTAAATTTGAAATTATATTTCAGACCCTTATTTAACAAAGTCAATTTGCTTTAAAGGATGCGTTTTCTTGCTGAATCCAAAGATTAAATGCCATTAAAATAGCATTTAAAAGGTAATTCAAAGAATTAAAGTCCGTTTAAACATATATGATTCTAACTCAACTTTTTCTAATTTACCGTAACACTTCCTTATAAACTCGATAAAAACACTAGAACATGAAATAGGTAGGAGAATAATCAATCCCAAAATTTCCCAAAAAAAACATATTGAATCTTATTTGAGATATCAATTTGTAACACTCTCCCTGTATACATAGAAATTACATCGTAACTTGCTTACCTCTATGGCCAACTTCACCTACATACAGAAGATAAAATAAATTAAATTACCTGCATTGATCAACGAGTTCAGAATCTACAAGATTACGAACAATTAAATATCCATTTTCTTCGTAAAAATTTCTTTTTCTGATTTGTCAAATAGTCATTATCCTTCGTGTAATTGTATTTTATTCCTTGACTTCTAAACCAATCTAAGACATTAATAGTGTACAAAGAGGATAATAACACTTACTATCATCTTAAAAAATTTGGAAAAAACACTATTTTTTTGTAGTGGATATGTACACTCATGAAATTTAAAACTTGGACACCACAATTTATGTAAACAAAAGTTTGCACATTGTGAAGCGGGCTTAAGGGTATCATTTACAATTCTAACAGCAGGTAGTCTCAGCAGGGGTTATCTTATAGAAGGACTGTAGAATGAATCATTACACTAAGCACGTTTTAGAAAATAGGTAATTTACGTTGCTTACTTAATTTTTTTCTTTAAAGAATATATTTGAAGGTATCGCTAATTAAACACCATAGCTCGATTAATTATCGAATCAAAATTTTGTTTAGGAAATGTTTACAAAATAAAATTAGAAATAATTTTGATTTAAAAACGTCTACAAGCAATAACTTTTAAATTAAATCAAAAACTAAACATGGTTATTTGGGTTGACTGATTATTACTTATTTTTAAATAAATCTAACCTACTAATTATTGTAAGTTATTAAAAAAAATCATTAAACTCTCTATTCATAATATTTAGTCCTTACAAAATGTATATTTTATGACGTTTCATTTTTTTCTGTAGTTAATATAAAAAGTGAAAATAAAAACTAAGGCAATTCTTATTGTCAACGTATATATTTAGTTTTTGACAAGAATTTATTACATAATTATAATTAAGATACCAAGTTATAGTTTAAAATTAAATGAAAACGTTTTTTTTTAAATAAAGGTATTACTATATAAATAAATATAAGAAATCAATAATGGGTGTGACCTCCATTATTATTGATACATTCTTGGAGGCGTCTGCTCATTGACGCTATCAAGGTATCAATATAATTAATATTAATCGTTTCCCATGCGGTATCAATGGCTGCAATTAGTGCATTACGGTTTACTGGTATAAAATTTGGCCCTTGTTGTCTTCGGATAACAGCAAGTATTCGAGCCCAAACATTTTCGATAATGTTAAAATCTGGGCTTTTGCTGGCCAGGGTAACAGCTCCAAGTTATTTGCTTGTATCCAGTTGCGCACAACCTGCGAAGTATAGGGTCATCATATCCCGATAGTTAATTATCGAATGTTCCAAGAAAATATGTGTAAATAGTAAATGGAATCTACTAACGTAACGTTAAGTCGTTAATTATAGTTACATAACTCTCCTTTCATAAGATATAGTTCATATTAATATGCTTATTGTAAAGCTTCGTACACACCTGAACAACAAACCGAGGAACAAACAGAACAACGAACCGAACGGCAATCGGAACATTAATTTGGACGGTGCTACGTACGAATTTTAGAACAGATTCGCAAGTCCTGATTGTTCCACGAACGGTTTGCGGCGTTCCCGCAACTTGTCGGTTTTTCTCCGACATCAAAGAAAATGCGCGCGAATGCGTTTGCAGGTTTGGACGAATCTAAACAAAACGGCGAACAAACTTATGCGGGAGAATTAAATTATTTATTTTTGTCCTCCCTTTTGTGGGTTTGTTGTGTTTTAGGTAATATTATGGAGTTGACAGAAGAAAAATGTTTTAAATTAATCAGTGTTTAAGAATGCAAGAAAAATGATGTCCCTATAATAGGACATCATTTGGGCGGGAAATTTCCAAAATAAAAAAACGAAGTAAATTATAATTTTTACTCTTCTTTGTGCGTAAAATTTGGTTGGCACTATCTTTTGTTTTCCGCAATTTTCTCTTCTCAATAATAAATATATATGAACTGAAAACTACTGAAAATAATTATGGGAACAGCACAAACGTTCCGTTTGTTGTTCGGATTGTGGAAATCATAAAAGATCGTTTGTCGTTCTGTTTGACTTTCGGTTCGTTGTTATGTTTGTTGCTCGGTTTGTTGTTCAGGTGTGTACGAAGCTTTACAACTTAAGCAACAATTTTTGGCGAATAAAGATTAGTTTGTGATGTAATATTAGAAACACAAATTTATATCATATCAAATTTATGACAACTTAAAACCAAGAACGTGTATGTTATTGCTAAGAAATTATTAAGGAAAAAGCGCAATTGCAGTGTAAATATTTATAATTAGATATTTTCGAAAGTTTATAAGTCCTCTATTGTAATCTTAATACTTAAAAGAAAATCCTGTCCATTAGCATTATAAGGAAATGGCTTTTACTTTATGAATAAGTTTCAATAACAATAGAATATCCTTGCTTGTTTAATTTACTTCCTTTGAGTCATATTGCTCTAAGGGTTGTTACATTGGTCATTAGAAGTATGTAATAAATAAACAATTACCTACTGTTTGAAAAGGGGTAGTGTGAACCAATAAATAAAGTAAGAAATGTAAATTCCATTTTAGTTTAAAATTTCAAGTGTTGTGAAAATGCCACCTCATCTCGGTGCTGATTTGAAAGCGCGGATTGTTTCGGAATTAGCGGCGGACCGTAGATATACCAAAAAACACCGTAGGGCATTACCAAGTAAAATAGAATCTTGAACACATTTTGGAAAGAGCCATCGGAAATGGTAGACCTAAAGTATCTACACGTGCTCAAGATCTCGAGTTGTTCGATTACGTAACAGAACAACCATTTGCTACATACTCCAGGGCTATAGCAGATACACATTTTCCCGGATGCCGTATAACTGCACAAAAAGATTAAAGGAGATGGGAATAAAGAAGTATAATGCTGCTGCGAAAGAAGTTCTCAGTGACGAAAATATGAGACGTCGTCTGGAATTTGCAAGGCGATATGTGAACGAACCTTTGGAATTTTGGAATCGAGTGATTTTTAGCGACGAAAAAACGTTCAATAGCCGCAACGATGGACCACTAAAAGTTTTTAGAATGGAAGGAACTCGTTAGGAAAATAATCACATATGTCCTAAAAAACGAAGTGGTTATTTTTCTGTGAATGTGTGGGGTTGGGTTAGCGCACGGGTCCTAGGAGTTTGTTGGGCTATCGATGGACGTCTTGATTCTGCTGCGTATTTAGATATTTTGGAAACTATTATGAAACCTTCAGTCGAAGTGTTTTATCCAGACGAAGATTATATTTTCCAACAAGTAAGTATTCTTATTTCACTATACTTTCTCCAAAAAATAGTTTGGGATCTGTTGAATTAACATTTTCATAATGTTTTTTGTTGTTAAAGGACAACGCCCGTATTCATACTTCGCGGGTTGTGCGCAATTGGATACGAGAAAATAACTTGGAGCTGTTACCCTGGCCAGCAAAAGCCCAGATTTTAACATTATCGAAAATGTTTGGGCTCGAATACTTGCTGTTATCCGAAGACAACAAGGGCCAAATTTTATACCAGTAAACCGTAATGCACTAATTGCAGCCATTGATACCGCATGGGAAACGATTAATATTAATTATATTGATACCTTGATAGCGTCAATGAGCAGACGCCTCCAAGAATGTATCAATAATAATGGAGGTCACACCCATTATTGATTTCTTATATTTATTTATATAGTAATACCTTTATTTAAAAAAATGTTTTCATTTAATTTTAAACTATAACTTGGTATCTTAATTATAATTATGTAATAAATTCTTGTCAAAAAACTAAATATATACGTTGACAATAAGAATTGCCTTAGTTTTTATTTTCACTTTTATATTAACTACAGAAAAAAATGAAACGTCATAAAATATACATTTTGTAAGGACTAAATATTATGAATAGAGAGTTTAATGATTTTTTTTAATAACTTACAATAATTAGTAGGTTAGATTTATTTAAAAATAAGTAATAATCAGTCAACCCAAATAACCATGTTTAGTTTTTGATTTAATTTAAAAGTTATTGCTTGTAGACGTTTTTTAAATCAAAATTATTTCTAATTTTATTTTGTAAACATTTCCTAAACAAAATTTTGATTCGATAATTAATCGAGCTATGGTGTTTAATTAGCGATACCTTCAAATATATTCTTTAAAGAAAAAATTAAGTAAGCAACGTAAATTACCTATTTTCTAAAACGTGCTTAGTGTAATGATTCATTCTACAGTCCTTCTATAAGATAACCCCTGCTGAGACTACCTGCTGTTAGAATTGTAAATGATACCCTTAAGCCCGCTTCACAATGTGCAAACTTTTGTTTACAGAAATTGTGGTGTCCAAGTTTTAAATTTCATGAGTGTACATAACATTTATAGCTACATCGTTTCCTGTTAAAGAAAAGTATCCCACATTAAAACTGACAATATGTTTTAATTTTCTATTCAAAAGATTTTCACTACATTAAAAATAATTTATTTTATTTAGTGCACTTAGGCATTAATAAAAAATTTCCTACTTTTTCTATTAGAATTTGGCCTGTTTGTAATATTGCATACAGTAAACATATTGCACTAAAAATGTTTAATTTTAAATTTAAAATAAAAGACATTGTATTAACATAAAATTTATAGTGAATGTTTATTCAAATCAACTGTTTAAAAACTAATTTAATTTAAATAAGGTTTTCTGAAACTTTGCAGATAGTGAAAGGTTAGAACTTTCATTAGGTGCAGTTGCACTCATAAGGTCAAAGGTGAAACATTAAGTAAAAGTGAGAATAACTGAGTTATTTAATTTTTTCGAAACGTCAATTTTTCTGGAAAAGTGAAATAATGTGAAAACCCTCCATTTTAGATACTATGTATAAAGTCACATTAGAATTTTCCAAGGAATCTAAATTTGTAAAAAAATGGGTGATTCTATTTAAAGAAATAACTTTGGTATGTCGCAGTATTATGAAACACCCTGTATAAACGAAAATAATTTTAAAATATGCAGCTCATTGATTGCGAAAGTTTTTTTCTAACCCCAATATTTTCTGAGATATACATCTTTCTCGCACTTATCGGCCACCCGGTATATATAATTACATTAAGTAAATTAAATTAAGGAATTCAAAAATCGCCTTATCGCCGCGTTGTTAGTTGCCCGCTGTGAGAAGTTTTCACACAGCGGCCAAGACAGGATGTGACAAGAAGGGTACATCACCGAGCGCATAAAGGTTAGTTTCTAAGTTTTGTAATCGAAATTGTATTCAAATTTAAAAATAATGTCACTAGATTTAATTAGAATATCATTTAAAACAAAACATAATCGTCTCGTTAGTTTTGTAGTAGTAAGATTGATGTTATGCATTTATATCATATTAAAATTTGTTATTAAATAAAAACCAAAAAAAGTCATGTTTTAAAAAAATGTCGGTGTGAAAGGTAAAATAATTCACAGTGAAGGGCGTGAGATAATTACGTATGTATTCGAATTTATGAAACGTGAATTAATTATTCGACTATAAAATTATACATTAATTATTATTACAGTTATAATTTAATTTTTTAGCGTAGATAATTCTTTGAAAACAGGTGTATAATGAATCATTTTTAGTAATGTACACCCAAGATCCGTGAAGAAATTACTACGACACTGCTTAACAGTTGGTATATGCGCGTAGGTCAGATGTTTATGCTTCAATGTGTACTTCTTAGACTTAACCGAATCTATTATTGACCTCTTGGAAACTGACAAGATCAAATTAGCAAAATTTACTCTCATTTATGAATGTATGTACCTACACCTTTACAAAAGTAGGTGCCCGTATCATTTAAAAAATTATTTAAAAAACAACAATAGCAACAGAAATAGATACTTATACCAGAATTTGTACTAATTCGTGTCATCCGTTAGAAATTAATGTTGGCAATAATTTTCTTATAAACGACACTGATTTAATTTAGAAATACCTACTATAGCATTCAAGAGTAAAGTATTATTCTTATTAAGTGGAGCATCAGAAAATGTCAAACTCGTAACATCCACGGATGGCGTTAGTATCGCATTATCTACTATATAAAAATAAGTCGGGTTTTCCTTCCTGAAGCTATAACTCCAGAACGCACAAACTGATTTCCACGGTTTTACATTCGTTGGAAAGGTCTCGGGCTCCGCGAGGTTTATAGCAAAAGAAAATTCAGGAAAAATGTCAACAGAAAAGCGGGAAAATCTTTTTTCGCATACAGCGCCATCTCTGATACATAGCATGTACTACAAACCAATATTTTAAGTAGATGGCGCCGGTGCGTCGCAATGACAATTAACAAGTCGCAAGGCCAATCGCTTAGTGTTTGCGGGATAAATTTAGAAAATCATTGTTTTTCACATGGGCAGTTATACGCTGCGTGTTCACGAGTTGGGAAACCGTCCGCTTTGTTTGTGTTAACGTCAGACCAAAAAACAAAAAATGTGGTTTACCAAAGTGCACTTCAATGAAACGGATAATTTGCGGACACGTATAACGCTTCGATTCAGTATTTACTTTGGATTCACTTTCATTTACTTAGAGAAGTTCAACTAAATAACACTTCATTTTTGTAATCGAAATGAATTCATTACTGTTGTGAAATGAAATTTTTATCAGTAATTATATACATTTGATGAATCAAAAAGTGGAATTACTTTTTCAAATCTTCTACTTCAATTACTGTTTATCGTTTTGACTGTAACTAAGCTTGTTTTAAAAATTAATTGATTTTAGTAGGTGCATGTTTTTCACAAACTATTTAAATGCCCTCTTAACAAAATCGAAAGACGACTTTGTAACACAAAATTCATATTTGTATTGTGTCATTATACTATATAAGTAAATACTGCTCATTTGTGATTGTAATATTATTTATTGTTCTAGTTTACTTCAGAATTTTATGTCGTGTTGACGTGTGTTATTTTGCGTTTAATAAAACCTCATAAAGGTCCTCGTTTATGACTCAATATACAGCAATGTATTAAACGTAAAATTGGAATAAAAAAAATGGAAAAACTCCTTGCGCCTGTAAGATAAGACTAGATGAGCTATCATGCTACACACGCGTACAGTACGAAGAGTTAAAATAAACTGATAATGCAATAAGCATATGAGTTGAAAGTTTGCCTTACAGTAATGAAACGAAACAAACTATTTGAGAAACGGTGCGCACCCACCAGGGCGGCGCCACTTTGACATTATAATATATATGATATCGCCGGATTCACCGATATCAGCTCTAGAATGGGAACATTGGTACAAAAGATTTCTGAACTTCACCATCCATAGAACCGATTCAGGAAAACTTAAACTGCTTCTATTCTGTGGAGTTTGGATGTAAATCATGTCAATGAGGTTGATAATATCGCTTGCAATCTGCTTCTAATAACACGAAGAACCCGTACATCAATACTTACAAATTTTAAACTTGTAAACCAAACAACACCAGTAGGTACGAATTTGTAAGAGATATTTTTATCTGTTGGCTTGCCTGACTCACACTTCAGACAAGGACTCCTCCAAAATCCTGTTTTGACTATAACTGATACTCACGATAAAGCAAGGACGCTAGAGTTAGCTCAGAAACAGGCTCCGTCTTACGTCCATTCGTCAATGGTAAATTCTTTTTGTACTTTACCTGTTTCGTCTTTTCTGAATACAGCACAAATCAATAATGACTTTTTAGAAGAACTTACCCTAGCAGCCAGTTCCAGGAAGTGTTAGTTTTCTCATCCTCAAGAAAGGTGTCCTGTTCGTAATGCTACTTGTACAAAATGTCTAAATTTGGAAAATTTGTATCGCAAATGAAATTAATAAGAATAGTAATTTTAATACAAAGAAATATTCTGCACTAGTTGCTACCGACTGCGGTAAAACCGTTTCGTCTAACGTTAAAGAGACTATTATTCTTATAAAAGTCAATCGGATACAGTTACGTGCTTTAATGGATACTGGTAGTTCATATAGTTTCATTGGCGATCACTCAGCGAAAAGAATTAAGTTAACTATTATTAGTTCGCTAGAAGAAATCACTATAGTATCGAGTTCGTATTGTTCTTGCACATCCGGCCAGTGTCTGACTGATCATTGTATATTAGGTCATACATACACAAACGTTCGACTTTGTGTTCTTACCCCAATCCATAGGGCAAATAATTAGTAAATTTTTGACAAAAATAATAGTAGGATACCACCTACGCCATGTAATTGTAAATAATATACAGTACCTTACATTCATGTTTTATACCGAAAATGAATTGTCATTATATAGTTAATTAACATTTATATGCAAAGAAACGTGTTTTTTTTCAACTTTTTTTTCCTAAGTGAAAAGTAATAAACCGATGTTAATGGTGTAAAAAGGAAAGTGGCGCCGTCTAGAAAATACATCAAAATAGATGCTAGATTATGATTTCTCATATCCAGAAGCATATAATCTCAAATTTTTACGTGGTTTTGCACCAAACGCTTGTTTTTACTTTTCTTGATAAATTTTCAATTTATTAAATCATGTTAAAAAACGGTAACATGGAGATATAGTTCAAACATCGTCCTATTAGAGCATTTCAATAAAATCATTGTCTTATAAAAAAGAATGCGAAGTTACTAGAGCTGATATAGTTAAATTTGCATATTTTGGTGACAAGAAAGTGATTATGTGAATTTGGAATCTTAATCTTGTATCCTGAATTTATTCACTTACTAGTCTTACGCCCATTCAGACCAAACAATGAGCCTAGAATAAGTTGGAGTGAGATAAGAGCGTTAGAATGTGACTATATTTCCTTCAATTTTCAACGATTTGACCTTACCAGCTCAGAGGACAAAGGTCAACTCAACATGTAAATAACCTAAGTTCACTGTGCCTATATTTCCTTCAATTTTCAAAGATTTGACCCCACCAGCTTAAAGGTCAAAAGTCAGGTCAACATGTAAATAGCCTAAGTTCACCGCTTTGACCTCCGGAAACAAATAAGCCATCAACCATCAAAGAGAAGGCGGACAAACAAACAAACAAACAGAAAAACAAAACTCGATTTTATGTATACCGTGTGTCCCGGATAATCTGAAGCATTATGTTTAACATGAGATATTTGAAAAGTCGGATTTATATGTCCCCAAAGTTAGTATGCGAAGTAAATACAAGTGGATTGATATTTTAGATCAACTTACAAATGAGTACAACAATCGAATACATCAAACAATTAACATGAAACCTGTTGAAGTATCCTCCAAGACGAATCTGTCTTCAGTCTTTAATGTAATTAAGATTTTTCCAAAAAGTGCTAAATTTAAAGTGGGCGAAGTAGTCCTAATAAGTAAGAATAAAGAAATTTTTGCTAATGGATATACGCCGAATTGGTCTTCGAAGCTTTTTAAATTAAAAAGGTTCAAATTACGAACCCTGCCACTTATCTAATCGACGATATTTGAGGAAATCCCATTCTATGTGGATTTTACAAATTTGAGTTACAAAAAACAAAACATCCTGATTGATATCTAGTAGAAAAAGTACTGAAACGTAAAGGAAACAAAGCATACGTAAAATGGTATGGATTAAATGAAAGATCTTGGATAAACACCGATGATATATTTAAATAGAAATTGTACATTACAATAGTTTATAAGACTAATTTGTATAAATACACTCAAGGTATACAAATAAAACGCTTTAAAATAAGTTTATCTTTTATTAAATCAAATATGGTGCGAACATAGACAAAGTATCATCGTAATCAATCAGGTTCGTTGATGGCCATCGTTGACAACATGGACCAGACTGCCAACCTAATGGAGCTGCTTGATTGCTGCGTCCTTTTCATATGTTTTGATTTAACCATGTTAAAACCACATCATGTTCCGGATTGTGTAAAGGTTGAAATTTGAAAGATATATTTTTATCACTCAGCAGATCAAAAATGTTTTTTAGAAACTTGGTGTCAGCTAACAGAGCTACTTCACATATCAACTCATCGATCCAACTGTTAGTAGATTGAAAGTTTCTTAAAATTTTTTCTACTGGATAATTTTTGTAGTACTCACTATACTTCAGTCCCGCCAATAACTTCATAATATACAATTTATTAGAAATACTATGTTTCAAGTTATGATCTTATTGTTGCATATCTATTTTTATCGCATATCTTTGAAACACTTCTTACGTAATTTTCTAATATTTTTCTTTTACCTATTAGGTTACGTAAATCGCTTGCATTCATTAGCCAATCCCATGTATTTACATATCGAAGAATATTTTGAGTAATAATAAAATATTCTTTATTAAGCACAAATTCAAAAACGTTTTTATAATTACCAACACAACGGTTTGCAATGGCTTGTTTCAAATGGTTTGAATAAACATTTTGTGCGTGTTGCTGAATTTCTAATTCAATTTGAAGCGTAATGTTCATTGTAAAAAACTGAATACTTTAGTTCAGTTATTACTTTTATACTCCTTATCCCCCCACTTTCGTTATATAGTGCTCGTACAACGAACATACACGACAATTATCGATATAGTACTCGTACCTGTGTATGCTCATACAACAAACATACACGATCATTATCTATATAATACTAGTGTCTGGGTAGTCTGGATAGTATCACGTTATTTTAATTCTAAGAGTCATGGAATGCGTTACAAGTTTGTGCAAACGTACAATAAGTACGTTATATCTTTATATTGATAAAGTAAGAAAATTGGAAGAAATTGATAATATAGTAATTTACACAAACCGCACTATTAGAATTGTTCGTAGAGCAATTAAAATTGAAATTAAAATTAAAAAAGCTCTTAAAGAATCTATGCTTAAAGTTAATGTAATTTTATCAGCCAATTTTATAAAACCTAATAATGGAGATGTAGATTAAAAAACATTTGTTACTAAAAACCATCCAATTGATTGTTCAACTAATTAAAAAAAATTGTATCAGGACAATATCATAGATAAACTCATAACAAAATTGCAAGAGTTTTCCAAAAAAGATTCTGGGTGGGTTTTATTAGAAACTTTAGGGTTAAAAGTTAACATTAACAGATATTATCCCTTAAAAGTAGGATATTCAACATACGTACCCGTCTCAAATTTTATCAAAAATAGGCATGCTGTGATTAACGTTCAGAAAAATGATAGTCACTGCTTCCTTTGGGCTGTGGTTTCTGCTTTATTTCCAATCAGTAAAAATTCTAATAAAATGTCCTCCTACCCTCATTTTAGTAATGTGTTAAATTATAACAGTATTGAATTTCCCATCACAATAAAAGATATAAGAAAGTTTGAACAACTTAATAACTTAGCTATTAATCTTTATTGTATTGAAAATAAAAAAGTTTTACCTTGTTCACTTAGTAATAACGTTGGACAAAATATTAGAGTAATTAACTTGTTAATGCTGCAGTTAAGTTCTAACAATAGTGGATTAAATGATGAATTTTTATTATTTCACTTTGTCTGGATTAAAAACATGTCAGCTTTTTTATCTAAGCAGTTATCATTACATAAAACTAAAACGTTTATTTGTGACCGTTGCTTCATTTCAGCGGTGTTGCTTGAAAAACATAAAACAAGTCTTTACAGTTAACTGTTGGCATTTACTTAGTATAAAACAAATTGTTCACAAGTTAATCACTGTGGAATAAAATTACCGAAAGAATCAGATACATTTTTGTCTTTTAAAAATTATTGTTACCAAGAGAAGGTTCTTTTCTCCATCTATGCAGACTTGGAAAGTATTTTAGAAAATTGTCATGAGACCAATTTGTTTTTACAAAAAACTTCACCTTATCAAAAGCATATTCCATATAGTGTAGCTTACGATTTTAAATGCTCTTACGACAATAATTTATCAAAGTTTTCGATGTATCGAGGAAAGGATTGTATTAATTGGTTTATAAACGAATTAAAAAATATAGCTGTTTATTGCAATGATAAATTACAAACAATTGTACCAATGACAACACTTGATGATGCTCAAAATTATAATTTTGTTAATACCAATACATGTCACATTTGCAAAAAAACAATTACCGACAATGAAACTCGTGTACGCGATCATCATCATCAGACAGGTCAGTTTAGGGGTACGGCTTATCAGGGTTATAACCTAAATTATAAAGACGACCATGTAATCCCAGTAGTGTTCCATAACTTGAGTAGATATGATGCCCATTTTATAATCAAAGGATTATCTTCGTCTTTTGAAGGAACCATTAAGTTATTACCCATAAATAAAAAAAATATATATCTTTTACTAAACGAGTTTCCGGAACAAATATCTCTCTCAGGTTGATAGATTTCTTTCGTTTCATGGCTCAAAGTTTAGAGAAGCTTTCAAATAATTTAAACAATAAACAAAAATTAATAACAGCATCCCATTGCAATAATGTTGAAGAATTCAATTTAATAAATAGAAAAGGAGTTTTTTTCTACGATTATATTGATTATTGAGAAAAACTGAATAAAACAAATTGCCGACAAAAAATGATTTTTATAGTAGATTACATGATCAACATATTACAGATAAAGATTATTTTCATGCTGTAAATGTTTGGAATACTTTTAATATTTAGACGCTAGGTGATTACTAAGATTTATATTTAAAAACAGATGTTCTATTATTGACTGATGTTTTTGAAACGTTCCGTGATACTTGTTTAAAAACATATTCCCTCGACCGTCTTTATTATTTCACAGCTTCGGGTTTAACATTTGATGCCATGTTGAAAACTACAAACATTTTCTTAAAACTTATTACTGATATAGATACCATGCTTTTCATTGAGAAAGGAATCAGAGGAGGTATTTCTCAATGTTCGAATAGATATGCAAAAGCAAATAATAAATATATGAAAAACAAATATGACCCAAATCAGGAAAGCACATACTTAATGTACTACGATGTGAATAACCTATATGGAGCTTGCATGTTTCAAAACCTACCATATGGTGGTTTTGAATTCATTTCAAACATCAATATTTCCGAAATCTTGAATACTCAAATGATTCCAATATTGGTTACATTCTTGAAGGTGACTTAGACTACCCTCAACATCTACATAATTTGCATAGTGATTTACCGCTAGCTCCGGAGCATATGACTCTCCCAAATTCCAAATCAAAACATAAAAAACTACTGTTGACATTGTATCCAAAGAAAAACTATATAATTCATTATAGAAATTTAAAAATGTATCTAAGATTGGGTATGCAATTAAAAAAAGTTTATAAAGTACTCAAATTTAATCAATCACCTTAGTTGGAACACTACATAGATTTAAACACACAATTACGTCAACAATCAAAAATGATTTTGAAAGAGATTTTTATAAACTAATGATTAACGCTATATATGGTAAATGCATGAAAAACGTGGGAAAACATAGAGATATTCGTTTAGTTACAAAATGGGAGGGACAATGGGAAGCGCAGTCACTTATTTCAAAACCTAATTTTCATAGTTCAGTTATATTTGATGAGAACATGGTTATTATAGAAATGAATAAACTAGAAGTATATATGAATAAACCCATCTACGTAGGATTTAGCATTTTAGACTTATCGAAAACGTTTTTGTATGAGTTTCACTATGATTATGTCATGAACACTTTTGGACAGAATGCTAAGTTACTTTATACTGACACAGACAGCTTAATTTACCATTTTAAAGTAAGTGACATATGAATATATTAAGAAAGATAGTGATAGATTTGATACTTCCGATTATGATCCTCAAAATATATATCAAATTGAATTAAAAAACAAAAAAATTCCTGGTATTATGAAAGATAAGAATAATGGTAGCATAATGTTAGAATTTGTAGGGTTGAGATCTAAAATGTATTCTTATACTGTTGATGATAACTAAAACACAAAATTATTTAAAAAATCTAAAGGGTGCACTAAAGCTTCTATCAAAACAATTACATTTGAAGATTATAAACATTGTTTATTTAATAAAAACATTATTGAAAATACACAAATGAATATTAAATCTAAAAAGCACGTTGTATATTCTATGAAACAAAGCAAAGTTGTTCTTAACCCGTATGATGACAAACGTATGCTAGGGAAGAGTACTGACACAAAACCGTAGGGTTATCTACATACGAAGTAAATTACAGAAGAAAACAACAAGAACAATAGTAATAAAGAATGTTAGTTTAAAATTACTCTTATATAAATAACATAATTGTAATAACTTTGTAATGTATACATAATATCTATCAATATATATATATATATATATATATTTATATATATATTTTAAAGTTCTATTTATTTACTACCTAGGCACTCTAAATTATGATGAAGTCAAGGATAAAATTCATCAAATGATCTATGATATAGCAAATATAATATATTTAAAAAAATACATGAAAAGCATCAGTAATAATTACACTTACTCTCTAACGCTATTTTCTACTACACAAGACCTAATAAAACCTGGACGATGATATAAAACCTCCATTAAGCATAATACATTATGAGAATTAATATTATATTCGCTATTTAGCAGTTTTTCATATACGTCATAAACAACCCAATCATTATCATCATTGTTGTTAGATCCGTTACCGAATTGATTCATTGTTTCCTTCTTCCTCTGCTCAATAACCACGTGATTGATTAGTCGGTTATAGAATATATTCAGTTTGTGCAATTGCATTAACTCCAAACGATAATTAATTATATCTTTCAAGCTAAACATGCAACATCCCATTTATTTAGGATACAATTTTTATAATCACGTCTTAAAGTGATTGTTTTTATAAAGGAATTGTTACTACATTCGCCCCAACCCGATAAATCAGGATGATATTCCGTACTGTAGGTAATTTTCACATTGATAGATATGTCTGAGGCTTTATGCATTCAACAGGACCGTCATTGACAACTACAAATTCTTGTTGATACTCTTCGCTAACCGGGATGTAGAAAAAGTCATTCATCAGATGATGATGAAGTTCCATTAACGTCTTTCATTCGTCGATGGTAAGCAACACGTTGTTTTTATCCCCATCGTTGAAATTCACGTCATGTGGACCACTAACACTACATACACCATTATACTCAGGGCTATTCCAAATTTTAATTATCGGCGTAAGCTGCAGATATGTGCTATATCCGACTTTTATATATTTCCCCTCATCATCATAGTCCAACTTGTAACACGTCGGATTGATCAGCTTCTCATTCAAAGCGTGGCCGAAATTTAAAAGGCGGGAGTCATATTCTGTAGCAAATGACCATGATGACGATGACGAATCCAGTGATGCAGTTTGCAACAAGCCCTCGGACATATCCATCGTTTTTTTTCAGGTTTTCTTAATTTTAATCACTGATAGCAATGTAACTTTCTTCTTATGCTAACACGTTTCAAATAATAAACCACACACACGAAAAACCAACTTATATAACCACACATTCATAGAATCTCCTACACCACAAAGTCATAAAACATTGCCGAACATGACCGACTGACCACGAACATACCCGACCGATCACGAACTTAACCGACGACCACGAACTTAACCAATGGCGCACGAACATAGCCGACCAACACCGACGGCGCACGAACATAGCCGACAGATCACAAACATAGCCAACCAACACCGAAAGCGCACGAACATAGCCGACCAACACCGACGGCGCACAAATAGATGCGCACGCCCCCGCAATCTTCCCGATCATTCAAGAACAAACCTGATGACGACCGACTGGCCGTTATGGACAGATTTCAAACCACCGGAAGTAAGCCAGAACTCCCATCATATAACTTGGCCAGGTTCCGAACCATTTGAAGTGAGCCAGAACCATACAAATCATACAACTAGTAACTCAAAATATCAAGTTGCCGTTTTATCAATATATCATAGATCAATGTCAATGTAAAATTAAATAAAATGTGTTAAATTCAATTTAAATAAAAGATTATTGATAAAGAAGAAATTAGTTTAACTCCTCCTAAAGTCACAAAAAATGCAAACGTAGTGACAATAAGTTTGTTGCCTGAAAAAATCAGTTTTATACGAAAAAACCTACGCCGAATTTATTTTATGGTGCAAAGAAAAAAATGTTACGCGGTATTCAAAATCAGTGCCGAAAAAGGCTTACTTGCAAGTTGAGTTTAAAAGAAAACATTGATATAAGCAAATATAATAAGTTGATAATGTTTGTCAAGAAAAAAAAGTGAGTTATATGCCAAAAAAATCCAAAGTACTTGATAAAGAACAAGTTCTAAAATTCATTTCTGATGCTTCTGATGACGTCTTTCTAATGACAAAGGTAGGCATAGTTTATAATAATATATACCTTTCATAATATTTCACCATGTAGATTGCATTAATTTTTGGAGTAGTTGGCGCATTAAGGAAAGAGGAGCTGTTGAAATAAGAAATTGTAAACGTTCAAGACCTGGGATCAAAGTTTCTGATAACAATAAACTCGTCAAAAACACACACAAGCAGAATATTACTGTAGTAGACAATACAGAAAACACAATTCTCAGTAAGATTAAGCACTACATCTCCTTAAGACCTACACATACTCTACATAAACGTTTTTTTATATACTGTAAATAGCTATTTTATGTATATGTGTTTTAGTAGGCAGATTATCCACGCAAGAATTTTTAATCCCGAGAACGAAGTTTTTATCCACAATCAAACCAATTTAATTGAAAATAAGTAATCTGACAGTTCTAAAATTTCAATGTAATAGCAAATATTAGAAAATTTAGTGAAACTTTGGGCGGCTTTGCATTATTAGTTGCTAGGATGCTTGTTTATTAAAACAATATTTGTGAAAAAATTAGAAATCGTTTGTGTGAGTCGTTTTGAAAAATGTCAGAAAGTGATTCTTTGCCGGTAGAAATTAAAGCAGAAACTGAAGAAGTAACCCTGCAACTGTTGCCAGCCAAATCTAAAGATGCATACATGAAAGAATTTGCTACCTTTAATAAATGGAGAGAGAAAAGAGGTGCAAACATCATAAACGAGGACGTCCTGTTGGCTTATTTTTTAAATGTAAGAAGCAAGTTTGCCTCCTCGTCGATGTGGACGAAATATTCAATGTTAAGAGCAACTTTGAATGTGCATAGAAATATTGACATATCAAAATACGGCAAATTAATTGCTTAGCTCAAGAACCAATCAAAAAACTACAAGGCAAAGAAGGCAAAAGTGCTTGAGAGGGGACACATCGAACAATTTTTGAAAACAGCATCTGATGAAAAGTACTTAATGATGAAGATACAACCAATTTTCTTTTCTTTTGCATTGGTATCTTAATTATTTTAAATATTTCTAGGTTGCTGTCATAATGGGTGTTTGTGGAGGTTTACGATGCAATGAACTGGTAAACTTAAATATTGAACATGTGAAAGATAAAGGATCTTTTATCTACGTGTCCATCCCAGAAAGAAAGACCAATATGTCAAGAAGTTTCACTGTATTAGACGAAGGATTCTCTGTTAATGTTATGGAGATATGCAAGAAATACATACGCCTACATCCTAAAAGTACTATTTCGCAGAGAAGATTTTTTTTGGGATATATAAATTCAAAATGCACCGTGCAACCTGTGGGAATTAACACTATTTCCAGAATCCTCTCACAGATTGCTTCTTTCTTAAAACTTCTAGACGCTAAATCCTACACGGGCCATAGTATGCGCCGTTCTTCGGCTACTCTGTTGGCTAATGCTGGTGGTGGTATTTTAACTCTTAAAAGGCACGGAGCGTGGAGGTCATCTAGTGTTGTTGAGGGGTATATAGAAGAAAGCGAGTCAAATAAAATCGATATTGCTAGAAAAATTCAAGGAAAATCCAGCACAATGCAAGAGATCTCCGCGATGCAGTCTTCCTCAAACGTGGTTTGTGTAAATGTAAATCCTGATATTGATATTGCAAATAAGTTTACTTTTGATGTTAATATTAATGTTAATAAATAATTACTAAATTTTCTGCAAATTTTTCTTGAATTTTATATATTACAAAACACTAATGTTTTATGGAATATAAAACACTAGTGTTTTATAGGTGTTATAATACGTTTCATAACTGCATAATAATAGCTCTATAATATGGTGATTGTGCATAAAACAATTAATGTTCCACCCAGCCAATTAGTATTAATACGTTTGCCAAAATGCCATCCATAATTGCCAAATTTTTGAAATTCGAACGCACATCTTTACACTGGACATTGTCTCCGACGTTCTTCTGCATCAATCCTCTGTGACAGTAGTTCAGATTTTTCTGCTATCAAAAGACTGGGGGGTTGGAAATCAACTACTGTCGCAGAAGGATAATAGAGAATTCTCTACAGAACAAAGTGAATAAAAGAACAATAAAAAAATAATTGCTCGATAATCTAATTTCTTGAACTAGCAGCCTGTATTCTTACTTTTTAAAGTGTAGTGGCACATCTTTAACAAAATTTTGTTCTCTAAACTTCACATGCATATGCACTTTGAGAAATGACCGCAAAATTGAAACCAAACCTGATCAATAACTTTCTTCGGTATGATGCAGCAAATCATTATAGAAAGTTCCAGTTACAGCCAACATGGTGTGGTTGGGTTTCATGCATTCTTTGTTGAACGTTGTCAACGACTTCTAGTTTTCTCTCCGTATGTGGGTTTCGTGTCACCTTGTTAATTGCTAAAGTAAAGATTCGCTAAAATCTCCTAGTTCTTGTAGCCGAAGATAGCATTCTGTGCACAGTGGAGTTGTATGTTCGCCACAGATATTTCGCTTACAACTTTTGCAAGTCGTTTTAGTCAACCGGGTCGTTTGTGATGCGTAACATAGACTACAGCGACTACGCTTTAATAGACCTGGTATATGTTCTGCAGCTATTTCTCTACCTTGCTCATTAGATTCATCCGTTGGTCTGAATATCTTAAGACCTTCAGAAAGAGAACGTGGAAGACCTTGGGTTTTAAGGTTTCTTCTTTGTAGATATGGCAAGGCTACTTCATGAGCCAGCTTCCGAAGAAAAAAACGAAGTTTCATACACTTTTGTCCATTTCCAGTTGAAATAACTTGGGCGTTAATACCTGCAATGTTCAACATAGCAAAAAATACCACCGTAGGCCAACGGCGCGTATTTCTGGCAACGTTGTAGGATGCACAGAGCTTATCGACAACGTCGACTCCCGACTTGGTTTTGTTATAGTACGTAATCTATGGCATCATCGTAATGTTTGGAAGATATTACAAGAACATTACGAATTTTTTTAGGTACGTAAGAGACAATCGTGTCCTCTCCAAAACCAAACATACTTGACTGTGATCGACGGCCCTTCACATTTAGGAGATCCACTGGTAGTCCTCTCTTGTTCTTTTTCATTGTGTCAACATATGACAGCTTATTACTTTTTAACTCAGTAACAAGTTTTACATCCGTGGACCAATTGTCAGCGATTATGTTTCTTCCTGTTTCATAAATAGGATGTGCCAATCTTTTAACTACATCGAAAGGTTTATTGCTAAGTTTATAGGGTCCTTGTGGCTGCCTTCCGATATATATTTCCATGTTATAAGTGTAAAAAGTGTTTGCATCACACATAGCATAAATTTTTACCTCGTATTTGGCAGGCTTTGAATGAATAGGTATATTGTTTGAACCTAAAACATCCCTTGAAAGCTTCCAATTTCTCATCAATCGTAACACACTGTCCCAATGAATAGCAAAGTTTACAGTTCTCAACAAAATTTTCGAAAAGATCATGGATATGGGTAATGTTGTCTACAATTTTTCTTGCATATATCGTGTTGCGGTCACCGAAATACAGGCATCTTATCAGAAACTTGAAACGTCTGAGACTCATAACGAGACAAAATATTTCTACGCCGTCTCCATCTGTACCCCACAGGTCTTCCAACATCATTCTATTGGCATGCAAAGTTCTGGCTAGATATAAAAGACCTATGAAGGCTTTAAGTTCAGTTAGGTCCGTGTCATTTGCATTGCGTTGTCGGTCAAAGCGACTCCTTACTTCAAATTGAATGTACTGGTTTGTGAACTTAACTATCGTTCGCAACATTTCATCAGAAAATAGGTGACTCTAACACTCTATAGGTGCTTTAGCTTTTTGTGCTTTATGTATCACACCAGAAAGACGTGTAACAATGTTATGTGGTTCTCTTCGTCGCCTCTATGTGCGCGTTACTTTCATCCATATTGTGATTTTATTTTTACCAAGATATCATAAATTCTTATCAAGGCTAGGTTCTCCTTCTGCCCCACTTTCTTTAGTATCGGAGTCATCAATTCTTTCTTCTGCAAGCTCATCTTCTGCATCTGTGTATTTTTTTATAAAAATAACTTTCCTTCCTTTTAAGAGAAATATATAAAATTGTTATACTTTGAAATGTTTTATTGTTAAAAAATCAAATACATTCTAGTGTAAAAATAGATTTAAAAGTTTTTATTCGTCCATTTCCTCGTCGTTACACTGGAAGCATGTAACATTCACATTACTATGTTTTTTGCAGACGTTGTTTCCGCATTTCTGACACACAGACTTTGTTCTACTGTTTTTATGTTTGCCACATATGTAACATACTCCGAACTTTACAGTTTCTTCGGGTCTTGTATTTTGACAAAAAGGCCTGGACGTCTTTATGAAGTATAGTCATAAGCGATCTTTCTTTCAAAAGGTCATTCATAAGTTGTTGAACAAGGTTTTCAAAAAAACTCTTCTTCTGAGTGAGTCCTTTTTTAGTAAATATTCTGCTACTGGATAGCTAGTGTAATAATTATCCGTTGTAAGATTTCTTTTTGAGCTTTCTATAGGGACCACTAATCTTTCAACAATATCGTCAGCTTTGTTGGAAGTTGCGTATGTACTATGAATTTAAAACTTGGAAAAATTTTGTAAAAAGATTGATAAGGGTATTTAAATTTAAAGGTTGGGGTTAAGAAGGTGTAGAATGATAATAAAGTTAGAAAATAGGTATTGACTAATTTTTTTTTAAAGAATTTTGAAGTATAATTAAAAATATGTTAATTTGAAAAATTTTGTTAGAAATGTAAAAATAAAATTAGAAATAATTTTGTTTAAAAGTTAAAAATAACTAATTAAAAAAATAAAATGGTTTTGGGTGTGTTTCTATTAAATAAATAATACTAATATTGTAAGTTATTAAAAAATTTAAACTTTTATAATATAGTCTTACAAAATGTATATTTATGTATTTTTTTGTAGTTAATATAAAAGTGAAAATAAAAACTAAGGAATTTTATTGTAAGTATATATTTGTTTGACAAGAATTTATTACATAATTATTAACAGTTATGTTAAAATTAAAGAAAACTTTTTTTTAAATAAAGGTATTACTATATAAATAATAAGAAAAATAGGGTTCTCATTATTTTGTAATTTTGGGGTCGTTTGACGTATAAGGTAAATATAATAATATTAATCGTTAGGGTATCAATGGTGAATTAGATTACGGTTTACTGGTATAAAATTTGGCCTGTTGTTTGGTAAAGCAAGTATTAAGAAAATTTTGATAATGTTAAATGGGTTTTTGGGCAGGGTAACTCAGTTATTTGTTGTATATTTTTTTTTTTTTTTTTAGATATTAATATTTGTAAATTGTACAACTAAAAACAAACGAGGAAAAAAGAACAAGAACGAACGAATGGAAATTAATTTGGAGTGTAGTACAAATTTTAGAAAGTTGAAGTTGTTGTTCAGAACGGTGGGTTCCGAATTGTGGTTTTTCGAATAAAGAAAAGGGAAGTTAGGTTTGGACAATCTAAACAAAACGGGAAAAACTTATGCGGAGAATTAAATTATTTATTTTTTCTCTTTTGTGGGTTTGTTGTGTTTTAGGTAATATTATGGAGTTGACAGAAGAAAATGTTTAAATTAATAGTGTTTAAGAATGAAGAAAAATATGTCTATTAGATTTTGGGAAAATTTAAAAAAAAAAAAGGAAGTAAATTATATTTTTATTTTTGTAAATTGGGGATATTTTGTTTTAATTTTTTAAAATAAATATATATAAAAAATAAAAATAATTAGAAAAAAGTTTGTTGGATAAAAATTTTGTTGATGGTGTGTATTTTTGTGTTTGTTGTTGTGTGAGAAAAAAAAAATTTTTGAAAAAGTTAGTTGGATAATATTAAGAAAAAAATTTATATAATTTAGAATTAAAAAAGAAGGATGTATTTAAGAAATATAAAAAAGAAGGAAATATTTATAATTAGATTTGAAAGTTTAAATTGTAATAATATAAAAAAAATTGTTATAAAGAATGTATTTATGAATAATAAAATAAATATTTGTATTATTGAGTTTTATAGAATTGGTATTAGAAATGAAAAAAAAATTATGTGAGAAGGTAAAAAAAATAAAGAAGAAATGAATTATTTAGTAAATTTAAGAGAAAGAGGGTTAGGGGGGTGGAGTGGGGTTTAGAGAATAAAAAGGAGGGTAGAAATGGAGAATAAAGGGGAGGGGAAAATGGTTAAAAGAAATTGAATGGGGAGATTTGGGAAAAAAAAGAAAAGAAGAGGGAAAAGATAAGGGGAAAGTGGAGAAAATAAAGAGGGGAGGAGAAGAATTTGGATTTTGAAAGGTTTGGAGAAAAGAGAGAGATGAAGGAAGAAGTAGAAAAAATAATTAGAAAAGAAGGTTTTTTGGAGGTTAGGGGGTGGAGTGTGGAGAGGGGGGGTGAATTGAAAATAGATTAGGTGAGAGATATATTTTAAAAAATTTTTTATAATGGGGGATTATTTATGTTGAAGGATTTTAGGGGGGGAATGGAGAGAAATAATGGTGAAAGGATTTAATGAATGTGGTGTAGGTTGAAAAAGGATTTTTAGAAAGAATGAAATTGGGAAGAGGGAAAGATATTATTAGAAGAAGGAAGAAAGTATAAAATAAGGAGATTTTTTTAATAATTTAAAAAAATTTTTTATTTAAAAAAGTAATTAATTAGATATTTTAAAAAATAAAAAAATTTTTTTATTATAGAAAAATGAAAAATAAAAGAAATTAGAAGAGGATTTTTTTATAATAAAAAATTGTTTAAAATAAAATAAAGTGTAAAATTTTTAGAAGAAAAAAAATAAATGGACCTAGTTCTTGCTTTCCGCAATAAATCTCAAAGTTTTTGGTGTAAAATGTTTTGGCATCGCAGAGCGCATACATCTTGATGTCGTATTTGGCAGGTTTGTTAGGAATGTACTGGACGAAAGAACAACGTCCTCTAAAAGCATGTAACATTTCTTCAATTGTTACAAATTCACTTACATTGAAAGAAGCGATACAATTCCTAACAAACTCTTAGTGGAAATCACGAATAGGAGCTAGTTTTTCGGTTTTCTCTTCTCCGCTCGTGTATGCACATTGTCAAATCTAAGTGCACGAATTAAAAACAGAAACCGTTTGTAACTGAAAAGAATGAGTCCTGTTTCTTGGTCCTACAACTCGAGGCAATTAGTATGACTCCCCTTTTTTATTCTAATAAAAACAATGCTCCCAGAAGAACTTTGACTTCGGTTCTTGTAGTCTCTCTGCAATCCTGGGTCTCGAGTATTGAATCTCTGTTTTTTTCTTTTGAATATACATGTTGGTATTGGTCACAATATCATTAATCATTTGGTTAGTGATCAATAAACTAAAGGCATCAACTTCCCTTCGAGCATTTTTAGCATTACTTGTTGAGCCGGGTAAAACTTTTATGATATTTTTTGCTGTTGTTTTGTCAGAAGATAAGGGCTTACTAATCCAGAGTGTTTCATTGTCTCGTTCAATAAAAAACGATCTTCTTGATATGGGTCAGCAATGTCAGTGTATTCAACTATGTTCAATTCGTCAACTGATTGTTCACAGTCACTGCTATATAAATCTTTCGTGATAACTTCGATCTCTTGATCTGTGGCAGTATCAATCTGGTCATCGTGGTCTTTTGATTCTTTGGTCCTTTCATCTTGTAATTCTACGACAACTTTTCTGATTCCTCACAAGTCAATATATTTCGTGACCTGAAAAACAAAACGATTCTATTTGTTAAGTCTGAGTAAAGAATTCTATCTGTTTTATTATGACCCCCCCAACAGTTTTTCCCTACAGGAGGGAGACCCAAACGCATATTTATTTTTCAAAATATCTAAATACTTAGAAACCTCAATCTGATTGTTTGGCGATAATACTTACCCATTCCATTTCAGACATACATAAAAAGTTTAAATCTTTAACATTTTACATTAACAAAAAAAAACATTTTCCCCACCTATACATACATTAGTTGTACTATAAATGCAACTTTGAAATGAAAATACCGATACAAAAACTACTTACATGATAGTCGTCGCGGCAAACAGACCGCAAAATTGAACCACTTGCAATCCTACACGAATTTCAAGGGACTCGTCGCCTGAAGCTGCAAATGTACTTTAGAGGGGGGTAGATGACTCGAATAGCGAATACTTAGGCGCGCAAATATGTGGGATTTTCTAAATATATTTGGTAGAGGAAAAATCAAAATTTGCGGCTATTTGCCGCATACGCTCGCCAGAGGGTTATAATTACAACGAAAATTGGCGCAGTTCCACATCTTCAGGAGTGACCTTGCCGTACCAGGTCTTGTCTCATCTCCTAGCACATAAAAAGTACATAGTTCCTATACTTTTTTGCGATTAGACCACCCTTTCAATGATTTCTGGTATGGAAGGTGTAACTTTTACGCAAGATACCCCCACCCACATTTCGACCTTCAAAAAATATGACTAATTTTGAAGTATGAAATTTTTAAAGACGGTCCAAAATTAGCACATAAAAAGTACATAATTCCAAACCCTTGAGTTTCAAAATTGGTGATATGGGGGGTGCAACTTTACGGACCTTTATAATGGTCACCTACCTACTAATCTTTTGAAGTAAAAATAATTACATTAATTCCCCACATACATCAGACCGTTAAGAACATAATGAAGCAGAACTCAACCATAGGATTAACTTCGTAAATTAATAATAAATGAATTTCATGAATTCGAAACAAAAAAACTGAACGATTCGATTGTTTCCAACTCATAAACTAATATCATAAATATCAGAACATTAATTGTTTACAAAATTGATTAAAAATGAACGGAGAGCGCAAAAAAAACATTAATAACTTATTTTTAATCGATCAAAATGACATTTTCTATTAACGAAATTAAAATGGATTAACTGAATATTAACAAAATTATTTGACATTTATAAGATAACAATATCAATCATTTCTATTAACAGATTTTTAATTCGGCGAGTAATCAAAACTTCGATTACGAAATTCTTAATTCGAAATTTATAGTTTTTGTGTCGCTAATCGATCTTTTTTTATGAACGGAATCATAAATTTTTTTAATGGGTTTGGAAATATTCTTAAATCGAGCAAATCGTGATTATATTATAAAGCACCGCGGATGGATCAGCTGTTAAATAAATGTAGGTCTCCCTGTCCCTCACATATTTTTGTATTGTAGTTTTACCTGCTCGCGTCCATTATTTTCCTGAAATATTTCGTATATAATTTAAGCCAACGCTATTTTTACTAAGTTCGCGTGGTTTTCAGGTAACAAGTCTTTTGTCTTCGAATACGTGGAAGGTCCGCAGATGATTTTCACTTGGGGTCCACCATACAAGAATAATCTATTTCTTCGATCGTTTCTCGCAGGTGTTCAATGCTTTGTATTATTTATTTAAATGATGCAAACTTCTATTCAAAGCAGAAAATTTTCAAATTTGTGGATAAGAATGTGGTGGCCATAATTTTCGAGAAATCTTGAATCATGTACAGAATTTAAAAATTTTTTCGATGAACGCGGAAATTCCAACAAGTTCGTTAATAGATAATTATTAAAGCTGAATTCATTAAGAATTGTGAATTCTTTTCGTAACTCATTGAAAAGAATTCAAAGTATTTACATTACGAAGTGGTTCCTTTTGCATGTATAAAGAGTGGTTGTTAAAAAAAAAGACAAAATTCATAACCCATATGGGTAAATATTGCATTTACTTGTGATATTTTGTGAAATAACGGAACTATTGGATTTTTTTAGAAACACTACACTATTTTTTTACATATTCGCAATAATTTAGCAATTATGTGAACATTTCGAAATTAAAAGCTAGTACCAGTAAAAAAAAATCCTTTACCAGCAAACAGTTCTTAAAACCTACTAAAATTTGATCACGACAGAAGATAACCAACCATACACAAACTGTAGCAACCCGATTATGGGAATAATTAAATGCCTTCATAATAAAGATTACTGTAGCTTACGAAAAAACCTTTCAAAATGAATTGATACTCTTACAAAATGTTCGTTCAAAAATGATTCAAAAAAGAAGAGCAACATATAGTGTGAGCAGCATCATTAACAGACTCTCTGTCGGCAAATTGTTAAATTGACATATGGCATTTAGGTTTCAAATTGGCATTTAAGGCAAAGTTGTCAAATTTACCTTGATTAACTTTTTAAAAATAAAAATCTAATTATCTCTGAAACAAATGGAAATCAGATTTAAACATATGAGCTTATTTTGCTTATTTTAGTTTCCTGGACATGTCAATAAAATATTTCTATTTCCTTCCGAATCACCCTGTATAAATTAATATTAATATGGAACCAATAAACCCATTCCAAAATAATTTTAAAACAATAAGTTATCCTCCAAATATTTTCTTAATAATTAAATGTGCTTTTATAAGGTCCTTCTTTGTGGAGGTTTAGTGGACCAAAACAACTCAATGGGTTTAAATTGCCGACGTTTCGCCTAGCATTGTGGAGACTGTATCAAGGCTATCACAAAATTGAATTGATTCTCAATAATTTGATAAAATTCAATTTGATGAATTTAACCAAGTTGTTGATTTACTGACTGGCCCCTTTCTATTTCATACGAAACCAAACTAAACATCAATTTTTGTTATATTTTTAAGGTTATATTTACATCATATTTTAATGCAGAGTTTCACGCTAACATTCGTTATTTTTCTGAACTGTTTGTAAAAATAATTAAATCAATTAAATTTCATAGCCTGCCAAGCACAGATTTTCATTTAAGCACTCGTTATAACTAAAAAGAAAATCCAAATCCGTTATTTCTAGAGATTTTGACAACAAAACTTCTAATTTTTAGTGATGCGTTACAGAATAAAATTTCGAAAGCAGACATACGTTTCTTCTTAAGGTGGTTCCACACGAAACGAAAAAACCGAAAGCATTCCTCGAGGGGCAGACCTCAAGGAAAATCTCTACGTGTGTATGGAGAATTCGATCGATGTATTCTTGTGGATCTGACGCCTAGAGGCTGAAACTTTCAATACAAAATCTCATTCGCCTTGCCTCTGCTTATAGCGTCTCAAGGCTAATCGGACTGTGTAGAGGGGTGGGAGGTAGGACTCGAGGCGATTCGGTTGTTTTCAGGTGTAATTGCGGTCCTCACTATGGTGTCCTTTTTCTGAATGATAGCGTCACCATTGTTAACAGGCGACTAGACTGTTTGAGAGATTCGAGACACTACAGCTTCACTCTCAGCATTATCATATGAGCCATATGAGGAAGAGAATATCCTGTTGCATCCTAAAAGTTTGAACATGTTCTTCAACATTTAGCTGCAGGATACAGTTTGGCTGAAGATGATGGCACAATAGCTTTAGTAATTGGAGTAAGATTTTATGTTTACTGGTCCCAGTAATATATATCAACCTGTGGAAATAACTTTGCGTAATGCATTGCCTCTTCTTGTATATAATGACGTCAAAAACCTTCCATTGTTGCATCAAAAGATACAATCATTTTCTCAAATAAAAAAACGTGTATCAAGATCAGCATCAGTGTTATGTGGTGTACCGCAAGGATCGGTGCTTGGACCTTTTCTATGTTTTATTTATACTTGTAATATTTTTCAATGTCTAAAATCACCTACATATCAGCTGTATGCTGACGATTGACAATTATACTACTAGTTTAAGACATGTGATATACAAACATTGCATTAATAATGATCTTTCAAATATTTTACGTACTCTCATGAAATACACTATAAAAGTTAAAGTTCGATTGGGGTAAGTGTACACTCATGAAATTTAAAACTTGGACACCACAATTTCTGTAAACAAAAGTTTGCACATTGTGAAACGGGCTTAAGGATATCATTTACAATTCTAACAGCAGGGGTTATCTTATAGAAGGACTGTAGAATGAATCATTACACTAAGCACGTTTTAGAAAATAGGTAATTTACGTTGCTTACTTAATTTTTTTCTTTAAAGAATATATTTGAAGGTATCGCTAATTAAACACCATAGCTCGATTAATTATCGAATCAAAATTTTGTTTAGGAAATGTTTACAAAATAAAATTAGAAATAATTTTGATTTAAAAACGTCTACAAGCAATAACTTTTAAATTAAATCAAAAACTAAACATGGTTATTTGGGTTGACTGATTATTACTTATTTTAAATAAATCTAACCTACTAATTATTGTAAGTTATTAAAAAAATCATTAAACTCTCTATTCATAATATTTAGTCCTTACAAAATGTATATTTTATGACGTTTCATTTTTTCTGTAGTTAATATAAAAGTGAAAATAAAAACTAAGGCAATTCTTATTGTCAACGTATATATTTAGTTTTTTGACAAGAATTTATTACATAATTATAATTAAGATACCAAGTTATAGTTTAAAATTAAATGAAAACTTTTTTTTAAATAAAGGTATTACTATATAAATAAATATAAGAAATCAATAATGGGTGTGATCCATTATTGATATACACGCGACCAACGGAGGGTTAAATTTATTATTCGTAAACGTGAAACCACTAAAGCTGAATAACATTAAAATCGCGGAATAGATAGAAGGAAATTTGTTTTTGGATTTAGGGCGATCAAATAAACAAATATTTATCAAGATTGAGTGTTTTACAGTTTATTATACATAAAGCAAATACATGGGAAGCTCCTTGACTACAAGCATTTCAAAGAGAAAAATCACCAGATAAAAAGTTTTGTAGAAATCGTACCTACATAGAAAAAAAATATAATGATCCGATTGTCATTATAAGTAAATCCTTTTCGGGGATTTTTCTCTTTCTAATCTAAGTATTAAAAGATATAGAGAGGAATAGTACTTATTGTTAAGATAATCACTGTATTTAAGTAATATGGCATTCGTTTGTACTATTAATATTATTGTTTTGTTAGGATAATTGTATACACTAAGATTATTACTTTAAATACTTTTTTTTGTTACAGACTAGAAAAATGAGTACCTAATAATATAAGTTAAAATTTTACGATTAGAAATTTTTTGGAAAATATTCAACGTTTCATATAATTTTTTTCAACATTTACAATGTGCACGCCCACAGCCTCTTTGACTTTTACAATACCATGACAAATGTAAGAAATCGCTTAATTGTAACTTTCTTATTTACCAACTGTAATTTACACCACAAAAATTTTTGAAAATCAATATACAGGTAAGGACCATAGCCCACCTCGTAGTTTCAGAGATCGCATTATAAAATAAATAACTGGAGGACATAATATGTCAAGTTATGTACAGGAATAAATACGTTTTTTGTTCCTATAAATGACTTAATACTACAACTATATGTATATAAGTAAATTAAACAGACACTCACGTTTACAAAAATAATACAAATATACATAAAAATTATTTTAAATCACAATTTTATTATTATGTTTGAAGTATAACATCAAAATTAATCAACGAAAAATTAATTAAACTTAACACGTAAATTCTTTGGATTATAACACAGTAAGGACTGTCTTGGTGATAGCTCTAAAACTAAGGAGTTTCGTTTCCGATCTCGCAATTGCATCGAGGAACTGGCACAACCACAATATCTATGTGCGTGATTATAGTAGTAGTTATCACATTGTTATGGGTACATATTCGTTTTCTAGTAAGTTTTGTGTACGACTAGACTGGCACAAAAATAATCAGTATGAAAATTTGGATCACGCAGTCCTTTTGTTAATAGTAAACGTAACAAAAAAAAAGGCGTACGAACATTATGGCGCAACTATTTTAGGTTGCATGTTACATTGACAACAAAAAAAATCACTACAACTAAACAACGTTTAACGTGTTTTTTTTTCGAAAACACTCACTAAGATTACAGACTTAATAATTGCTTTTGGATTATTTATTACGTTATTTTAGAAATATTCCTGTTTGGTAGTCTATTACAAATCCTTTACATGAAGACAGACAAAAGTTTTCGTCGCGTTCGAGTTGAATTTTTAAATGCAAATAAAAATACGTTACCCCTGCATGATAATATCGATGATATCGAGTTACAAAAGCAAAATTTTTAAGTTTAAGAAACCATCAGACAAAAAATTGTATGACAATATACCCCAGTCAATACAGCAAATAATAATAAGTAAATTTTTGACAAATATAATAATAGGATACCGTATGTGCCATGTAATTGAAAATAGTATAAAATACCTTATATTCATGTTTTATACCGAAAATGAACTGTCATTATGTTGTTAATTAACATTTAAAATGCAAAGAAATGTGTTTTTCCTCAACTTTTTTTTCCTGAGTGAAAACTAATGAAACATTGTTAATGATGTAAAAAAGTTGTAGAGAATAAAAACACGAATAAAATGAGCACCAATTCGACTCGATCAGGTAATACATTTCCGAGAAAAATCGAAACAAGTGAAATATATGGGTCTCTTTTTTAAAATTCGTAGATCCGTCATTTTTTGAGATGTAGCATTAATCTTTTAAAAATAGGAGTTAATGATACGTACTTAGTGTGTGCAAAACCCTGCAATTGTCGTGCAATCAGTTTATGCAAAATTGCGATTTAAATATTTTAAAGCGATATACTCAATCAAGGCTGAATGCTCGTGTGATCGTCCGATTGTCAGAAATAAAAACAATGTAAAAAAATAGAAAAGAACAAAACGTATATTCTCATTTTTCGATAAATGATATTTAACACGCAAAAAATGCAAGCAAAGATTACTGAAAATCACAGAGTGTGAGAAAACGTGGGAGTAGTGGGGGTACCCGTCCGTTTGAGGGGACTGCGATTTATATAAACGCGTTGAGGACGGGTACTCCCACTACTCCACCGTTTTCTCGCACTCGGTCATTTTCAGTCATCTTTGCATGCATTTTTTACGTGTTAAATATCATTTTATCGAAAAATGAGAATATATATTTTGTTCCTTTCTATTTCAACTTCACATTTTTTTTTATTTCTGACAATCGGACGACCATTCAGCCTCGATTGAATATATTACTTTTAAAAAATTAAATCGTAATTTTGGATAAACTAATTGCCCGACAATTGCAGGGTTTTGCACACACTAAGTACGTATCATTACCTCCTATTTCCTGAAAGATTTATGATACATATAAAAAAATGGCGGATCTACGAATTTAAAAAAACCAACTATATCACTTTTTCCGATTTTTCTCGGAAATTTATTACCTGATCCTACTATTATTTTTGTCAAAAATATATCTTTATTTACTGTACTAATAATAGTGGACGCTTGTAAAAATGCGAGTTAAAGTTTAAGAAAGCCTCGACTAGATACTTGAAAGTATAAATGGGCCATATATAAATTGAAACCATAATCTACTACCGAATTTTGAATGCATAAACATATCACTTATTTTTTATATTGCAATATGATAAGAAAAATTCCACGTTACCTCATATGCTACACATAGTATTATTTAATGTCATTGTACAGTAGTAATTAATTACATTAACGCTTTCTAAGTTCTATTGTTCATCTGGATACTCGTGTAACGTCACTTTCTCACATAATTCGGTAGCGTAATACTTATTAGCAATCCATTTTGGACGCCGAATTCCTGATCAACAAAGACTGAATAAATTTAAAGTTTGATCAGGTACTTACGATTATTAATATGGCAAATGAAACTGGAAATATTCTTAAACAAGGTAGTAAATTTGGGTAGCGTTCGAATTTAATTTTATGATTTGCCCCAAATTTACGGTGTAACATCAATAGCTCCAGAGATATTATTAAAGAGAGGGTATTCATCTAAAAAGAAAGTATTATGTTCCACAACAAACTTTCATCACAACTCAAACAATTTGAACAATATGAAAATTAATAATTGATCACGAATCAACCGTGGTTAATTAGAAATATTTTATGATTAATTCCCGAAAACATTTTCCCGACTTTCAAAATCTGTTTCCTGTAAGTTATTTACAGTATAAAAATAGGACGAGATGTTTTATAATAAGAATAATTTTTTACATACTCTTTTCTCAAGATAAAATTCCTTGCGTTGAAGAATTGGCGGACGTCGAAACGGGCGCCGCTACTTGAATCTGCAAACTTTGCGTTGTAGTGGTACTTTGCTGACTCAATTCCGCCTTCACCCTTCTAGCTATATGCGATCTAGTATGTTTCCTTAAATGATCTTTTCTATAAAAACCTTTCCCGCATTCGGTGCAAACGTGACGTTTCTCGCCAGAGTGTATGACAAAATGCAACGTAAGCTGCTCCTTACGCTTGAACGCTTTAAGACAAACGGTACATACGTAAGGTCGCTCGGGATTGTGCGATTGCTTGTGTCTAGTTAGGTGGTCTTTACGTTTCAGTCCGGCCCCACATATATCACAAACAAATCTTCGTTCTAACGTGTGCCCGACCAAATGCTGTTCAAGTAGTTCCTTTTCGGGATACGCCATATGACACTCGGGACAGCAATACAAAGTGGAACCATCTAAAGCAGTAGTTAAACGAATCTCTCCCGGTTTAGGTCGCGGTTTTTTCTCCTTCTCGGGTTTCTTCTTTTTCTTCTTCTTGACCGAAGTGCCGTTTTGAATTTGAGCAGTGTTGATTGTTGACAAAGTATTTAATGTAGTTAACGCGTTGGCGGTGAGCATGTTTGCGTTTGTACTTAAAGAGTTACTATTCAAACTCGCATTTAAACCGTTTGCCGCTAGCGCGTTACTAGTTACGTTTACGTGTAACAAATTTAAGTTGGTTTCCGAATTTTGCACATTTAGTTGTTGTTGATTGACATCTTTCTTTATTGTTTCTGCAGAATATTTTAGAAAATGATGCAAACTAAGCGGTAAGGTAGAAGCTGGAAGATGAGATAAATAGTCTGCAACTGTAGATCCGGGTGTGGCTAGTGATTGCCAAGTTGTTGCCATAGATGAAGATGTGTTTACGTTCTGATCATTTTGAGTTGTTTGAGTTTGCTGTTGACTTGTTTGAGGTTGAGGTTGATGTGATTGGTGATTTTGTTGTTGTGGTTGCTGAACTCGAGATTCTTCTTGATGTCGTTCTTGTTTTGCCTGCAACTGCATTTCATGTATTATCGAACGTGCATAAGAGAAAGAAATATACACGGGGACAACAAAGTGACAATTCGAAACTTAAACCTGTAGGAGTAGGATTTTCAAGTAAACGCAAAGTTCTTTTCCCCGCCGACGTTTGACCAGTCTGGCTGGTCTTTTTCAAGACGTCTTTATTGTTAAAGTTAAAGATGACTTAAAAAAACACCAGCCAGACTGGTCGAAACGTCGGCACAAACTTGAAACTTGAAAACCCTACTCCTATAAAAGGCCCTACAAAATATAAGAAAACCATTTAAAATCAAATTACTAAAAGAGATTACTACGATTACGATTTCAACAAAGGTTATTTACGCAATGCTTGACGTTTTGGTCAACATATATTTTATGGGAATAAAATCCAATTCATGCAAATTATAAAAAATAAGGCCTTTATTCTCCAAACAAATTCATAAATCAAAATTACAAATTATAATTAACACAGAAACTTAAATAACTAAGCTTGTTGAAGAAGCATAGAGCGTTAGTTCAAGATAAAACGCACTGGTTATAACTTGTTCTACCACTAAAACCCTATACAGGTTGATTGTAAATTCAAGGCCACTTGATTTATTCTTTCGTTATCCATGATAGACAAAAAGTTTATTAAGAAAAGTTTTGCAAGTATACAGGATGAGTATTTTCCAAACCTTGCACAAAATGGCTGATTTCCAGTTTAGGCGGAAATTATATCAACTGTATTTTTTTATGAATCATGTAGTATTTTTTTAGGCTGAAGTGATTATTTGATAAATTCTCTTTAAAAAACTATAACACTATAGCGCTAAAGGTATTAATAAATTAGTTATTTATTATCCAAAATCTAAAGAGGTGCTTTCGATTGGTACAATTAATCTTAGGAGGCTGTGAAAACTAATGTGCACAACGATTAGAATACGATTGTTAGTAGTCTTTAAAAAACTATAAAACAGGTATAGCGTTTAAAGTCATGAATCAAAATTTAACAGCAGTCAACAAAAGAAAAATAATTAGTTTAACAAATGTTCAAAGTGCCCCCATTATGTTGTATACGTATTCTGACCGTTGTGCACATTAGTTTTCACAGTGTCCTAAGATTAATTGTACCAATCGAAAGCAATTTTATAAAGAATAATTTTTTTTTGTAAAATAAATAATAAAAAGTTTCCTTATGTTGCCAACTTTTACAGACATACTGTATATACCTAGCGTTAATTTATTCTACTTTGATCCATAATATAACCACGTATGTATTATTTCTACTAAATATTTCTGTGTTTATTACTTGAAGATATCAATATGAACAAAAAAATGAATAAGCCGAAAATATAGTTATATTGTTACTATGACAAACTTTTCTAAATATAACAATTGATTGTTAACCAAGATTATATTCTTTTCTTAGCAATGCAAATTCTTATAGAGCAATAATAATTATACATAGTAACTTGGAAACATTATAATACGTGCAAATAAATGGTTGCGATTATAATTAAATGGCGCTTGAATCATATTAGATTAATATACGCTTATAATTAATAACATTTTAAGAATATGAAAGCAGGCAATACGTCATCGAATTCTAAGTATAAGTTTAACAAAAATAAATATTTAGTTGTTATAAACGAATATCATTAGAATTCTTTTTACAGGTTGATTGTAAATTAGGCCACTTGATTTACTTTTTTATTATCTATGGTAGAAAAAGTTTATTAAGAAAAGCGTTTAACAATCTATACAAGATTAGTATTTTCCAAACTTTGACAAAATGGCTGATCCGGTTTAACCAGAAATGACATCAACTTAAAACTAGTTTTAATGGGCAATATTGTTGTACTAAAATTATCGATATCGAACGTTGATTTTTTTTATTTTATTAGAAACATTATTACTTTTCCGTTTCGTTTAGAAAGTATTAAACAAATGTATTTATAAAAATGTGATTAATACATCATTAATACGTCAATTCGGTTACCTTTGCATTGTTATGCTAAACAAAAAAAAAAAAAAATTTTTATTTAATTGGATGTAATTTTATATTTGAACGTAGTTTTTAGTTCTGATAAACTTTTTTCAATAACAAATTTTGATATTGTCAAACATAAAGGTACTTTATTCTTGAGTAAAATTCATATTTTTTGACAAACCACGTATACCACTGTAAAAATTTAATATCTAATGATTGTATTTTAGATTTTAGAACATGCAGAACTTTTTATAAAGAATAACTTTTTTGTAAAATTAATAATAAAAAAGTTTCCCATATGTTGCCAACTTTTACAAATATACTGTATAACGCATGCCCAGTAGAATACGATAAATGTAAATAAACGTGTTTTGCTTTGTAGTTAAGTGATTTTATATCTTGAAATAGAGTCAAACCTCACCTCCTTTGTTGTTTTGAAATATGTTACGATTATAATCAAATGTAAAATTGAAATGGATTTCATAAATGTAAACGGGTAGACGGTGTTGGTTGGTAGGTTACAGTTATTAAATTTTTCCTCTTTAAAAAAACTACATGTGATCGAAGGTAAACGGTGTTGGTTGGTATGTTACAGTTATTAAATTATTCGTCTTTAAAAAAATTAAATGTTTTTATGTCAGTGGGAGTAAACGGTGTTGGTTGGTAGGTTACAGTTACTACAATTCTCTCATTAAAAAAATTACATGATTTCATGTGATCGAGGGTAAACGGTGTTGGTAGATGAATTTCGCCATCGAACGTCCAAAAGTAATATGCTAGGTTAGGATAACAGTAGCTACAGGAAGACCGGGTATAGTCTTTCAGACAATAAAGGTTTGGTATGTTTTGAAATCATGCTTTAATTTTTGTATACATAGCCTCCATTATTTTTACCGAGCAAACTTGTTCAAATACTTTGCAATTTGTCTGTATTATACATTGACACATTTGGTAAGCGCTCAATTTTTCTATCTACCAAAAAGTATTAAAAACCTTAGCATTTTGATATTATGATACATTACCTACTTTTCTAAAATAAATATTTCCAAAAACTACTTAGTTAATAATGACTATACATGCCAACTCGAATTACTTAGTTTACAAAACAGTAAATAATACATAGCAAATAATTACGACCCTTTAATTAATTGTGTTGTTTTTGCAAGAGATGTGCACGATAGTTCACTTTAGGTGAGGGCGGGGTAATGGCGCTCACCTAAGCAAAATAATTCATATATGCTAAACCGTAAGCACTATTACATTGTAATTAGAACTTAGTGTTGTCAAAAGAAAATAAATGTTACGGTTAAGTCAAATTTAATTTAACCTTGAAGGAAACGAACATGTTAAAACATTTTAAAAGTATGTGAGCGGAATTACCCACCTGCTAGTGAGTAAAGTCTGTATACTATTGGCGCGGAGTAATAAATCATAATTGCTTGAAATAATTCTTTATTTTCTTGTAAACGGTACTTCTACGGTTAAGTAAAAACCAATAAATTCTAACCAAAATACGATCATTGTGCCGCTCTTGCAGCATATCGACCCATCTAGGGTCTAAGAACAATAGTTTAATCTGTGTAAACACGTTGCCATCAGCCCAGGTACTGACGAAACGAGAATCATAGCCGTAGATGTGGGTATTATACCAAGATACAAAAATAATGGTATTTAATACGTAAGAAGTAAAATTTGTATTGTGATCTACTATACAAATAAAATAAATAACATATAAAGGTAGATTTAATAGATTATAATATATTTACTTACTAAAAATATGATTTTCCAAACGTATCAGGTACCTACGCCACTGCAATACGGAAGATTCGATAATTCTGACAGGTTTATTACTCCGCGCCAATATGTATAATGGCGGTCATCAGTTCTAGGTATAAATAACTTTACATACTCACTAAGAAAAATACTTTATTGATCGTAATTGTATGTAATACAAGAATATTTATTTGAATTATTTCCAAAAGTCGAAAATAGATCCTGCAGCCTGTTTACACCACTCCATTGCTGATGCGTCCACTCGCCACACATTATGCAGCGAAACCAAATTTCGTTATTTTACCCAAATTCGCCACACACCAGACATTCATGGTCTTATTTACACTGTGGGGTCCTTCCAAATCATCGCACAGACGATGTTCTTCGAGTTCATTCTCCATTGAGCTGGTTTCTGACTCAGTAACGATTCGCCCGAACTCTTTTGATTTCCATTTTAACTTGACTTTTCCTTTCGACCGCCTTTCCCTTTTTATCAGCCAGCTGCTTTTTTTAATGCTTCTTCATGCACTGATTTGAAAGGAGTGGAAGTTAAAATTTCTGAATGTTGTCGTTTCCTTCCTTTGTTAGACTGAGATGTTCTTGAAGGCTGAGGAATGGGTGATATCACCTCAACTGACACATGTTTGACAGCAGTTTGAGTTTTGCTCGTTGATGGTTGTTCGTTATCAACCTCTTTGTTAAGATTGATAGAAAGAACTTGCGTATTTTTATTAATTTCTGATAAGTTCTGATTCATATCTAACTTTCATTAGTTTCAGAATTTGCTGCGTACAAGTGTTCTGTGAGCAAATCTGCTCAACTTGCTTCTGTCCTTTAGGAGCGACGATAGGTTTGGAGCTTATGAACCGTTATTATCCCTCTCCTCTCATCTACATTAAACATTCTATCTGGTGTAAAATTATGTTTCTTGATTATTTTGACCAGATAAGAGATACAACGTTCTACTTCAGATTTGCTAAAAGCGGTTATTCGATTTCCGTATACTCAAGGTTGGATTTTTTTAAGAACACCTTTAGCCAGTCTCTTTCTGCTAAACGTTGTGTTTTATTGAAGGTATTGTTTAGTTCAGCGTACTCAAAAGCTACACGCCTTAGCTCTAAGGACGTTAAACCAAAAAACAAATTGGATAAATTTAAACAATGACTCACTCAATGGCTCACTGAGCGCTATTACCCTAGCCAAGTGAGCGCCATTACCTCAATTTGCACCAAGATCTAAATTTAGTTATCCTGACATAAGCTCGGAATTTGAGGAATAGCTTTATAGGATTACTCCTTTTAAAAAATATGCAAATTTCGTAAGAGATCAATGTATAACTCCAATAAAACAAATTCAACTGCTTACCTTTAAGTCTTGTCATCGATTTCTTATAAGAAATTGCAGAAAACACAAAATATTGGCAAAACACAGGTTTTATCGTGAAAGAATTTCGTCAACTTGCAAAACTCTGTTTATCAAGACGATAGCTAGATGGTGCCATTACCCACTGAGCGTCATTACCCCGTCCTCCTCTAAATAATATAATACTTAGTTTTGAAACTGATTAGGTAAGTTATCGTATAAATATGCAATACCATATGTAAAACTTCTTTCAAATAAAGATGTTAGAGCCTTTGTTGCGTAAATTTAGATTGTGAACGTCTGTACGATATTTAATTTTATTATATAGATATGGTGGTTTAGGTAAAACAATTATTTTGTGATCTAATGATGAAACCTGCAAGCAACGTCTATCAATCAAGTTTAACTCCTGAAGCTTGTGAATTCTGTCATATTCTATCCCAAATATCTTTAGATAGTTTTTGTTAATATCTTAGTTGGCATTGAAATAAAAAATATTGCACCTTATATTTTTGTGCTCATAACAAAATAATATGCCGAGTGTTTCATAAGAAACTTAAAATCGACATTTCTTCCGGAAGTTCAAAATTATTAAAAATATATACCCGATTTTCTGTAACACCTATTTTCCAAATTTCATTCTGATATCTTTTAACACTTCCAGAGATATTCACTTTACACAGAAATCAGAAATTCTTGAAAGGCGAAAAAAATAAAGAGTTATGAAAGCAACGAGGTTAGGATGTATAGGACACATACTGAGACACACACGTAATTAAAAAGTATTATACAATTGAATCCATGTGAAATAGGAAAAGAGAAAGACCCAGAGCGCAAGAAGACATAAGAAAATTGAGAATAAAAGATTGGAAAAAGAAAGTAAAAGACAAGAAAGAGTGAAAGAAAATACTGAAGGCAGCCAAAAAACATAATAAACGTTAATAGTGATAAGTATTAAATGGAGTGACCCAGTGACTAACCATTAGTAAAAGAGTCTAAAGAACTCAAGTGAGCAGTTACAATTCTTAAAGGATTGTATAACCTTACAATAATAAAATAATAATTCAAAATAGAAAATCATTTGTCAACAGGGTAGGTATAATACAGCATTGATTAAACCGTGTGTCCCGGATAATCTGATGCATTAAGTCCGATTTATATGTCCCCAACGTGTTTTTAGGATATTTTCGCTATCAGAACACGTAACTATGTGTACTAGAAAACGTTTTGCGTAATAATTTCTAAAACTAACCAAACATATTTAAAAGGGTTCAAATCCCGCTCTTTTTTAGTTTTATTATTATTTTCAAGAACAGCGTTTAATTTCCATCGGTGAGGAGACATAATTAAACGTATCAGTTTTTTTACTTGAACTGGAAATGTATTTATTAGAATAATATTCAATTAGAGTTTTTAGATATTGTAAAATCAAACGTTAAAATCACGTGAGTTCCTTCTTCGCATGCATAATGACGTATGCGCAAGTGCACATGATTTTACGATATTCGAAAACTTCCTATAATTATACAATAAAACCAGAAATAGATCATCTCCCCCGGAATGTATTAGACCCAGATGATTCTATATTTGCATATAAACTTCCCGAAGTTGCCGATAGGTGGCGATACGTGTTACATTATTATATTTTAGTTTAATTTTAATTTAATAATAGTAGTAGTACGCCCCAATAGTAGAAACTTGCAAATATCTCCAAAAGCAGTAGCCGTAATCCTAACAATGCTTATATGATTTGAAAGAGAATTTTAACCTGCACCCGACAGACTAACTGTAGGAAATGTTTTACAAAGTGACCATAAAATTTGACGTAGAATCCGAAAATCCAATAATATATAGTTTGTTCCATTTAAAATAACGAAGTTGATGTCTACTTATGGTATAATCAGAAGTGTCGGAAGAATAAAATATTTTAGTTGAGTTTGTCCTATTGGTTTTAAGTCATTCTCATTATTTTCAAATTTTTTTCCTTGTATACTTTTCCGTATACGGGTTCAGCCATGTGAAGTTAGCCCTAAATCCAACCATACAAATGAATTTTTCTCTAACGCTATGTAAATATTATCTATATTGAGTTATAACTACTAAAACAACAATTAATCAACACAAATGACATTTTAACATTTGTTTATAATAAAATTGTTTAAACAAATTTGCAAAGTACACTTACCCTTACGAAAGTGAATTTGAACGTGTTGGCGTGGATCAATTTGTAGGTAAATTCAACAATAAATAGTTTTTAAAAGTAAAATAATAAATTATACGCCAATGCCATAAATGTTATGGAAGAATTCTTTTTATTTTTTACTTTTTTGCTTTTCTATTTTACTCCACATTTTATGAAGTAAGATGGGGAGTTATGCGACGATTTCAAACCGAAAATAATAACACCGTTTTTTCACTTTTTCCGACGAATTAGAGTTAGTATATTATAATAAAGCCGTCCATCCGTATGTAAACAAGATTCCAAGAAAACCAGCCGTCCGATTGTAATGAAACTTTGTACAAAGACCTTATTTATAGTATTGTCGCTGTAGCTTTGCGGTTAAGTGATTAGCGCTTAATTTCAGAAATCACATACTCTTATAGTGTTGTCCTCTTCTAACATTTTATATTATACCTACCTAAAATATTGGGCATGTCTAATCGCCTCGAGCAATAAACAGGTAAACAACACCATTAAGTATTGTTTGGTGACAATGGAATAATGAGCTCCCTTTTGTTCAAATGTAAACTTTTAAATAAGAAGTCAGGGGTTCTAAACCATTTATTTTTTATAATTGTTACATTCCTAGCCAATTGCAATTTTAATGACGAATACCTATGTAGAAATTTTAAGTACCACTGACTTTCACAAATATTGAAGCATACAGTTTGCAAGTGGAAATCCCTAATCACTTAACCGCAAAGCTACAGCGAAAATACTATATAATTCCAAAGATCTGTTTAGATTTTGGGTATAATCTATTAGCCAAAAGGGCCGTTATCCTACACAGATCTTAAAATTTTTTAAATATTTAGAAAAATATCCATTTTATACATTTTTGTTTCAAATAAAAGTTGTTGATAATAATTATACACAACTTTTGTTAAAATTTGATCCGATAAGATATAACGATCACGTGACACTAACTATTGTAACAATAACTCCACCAATATCAATTTTACAAAAAAAGTTGAGGAAAAAAAGTTGTTGCAAATTCTATTGTCTATAGCATTTGTTTGAACCATTTTTTTTTAAAACGCAATATTATTTTCGCTTAAGGGCGATGTGGAGTTCTGGGGTAAACGCTTGTTTTTTTTGTTTTTGATTTTTTTTTGTAGGGCACCCCATAATAATTTTAAATGCCTTGAACAAAATTTCGCAAAAGTGCCAATTTTGCATTAGGGAAAATGGCAACCATTTTGAACAACACCTATAAATATATATAAGCGTTATTGGTTATTGGTTTTTACTATAAGTTTAATAAAAATAAATCTGTTTGGCTTTTAGTTTCTAGGCTTATTTAAAAAAAGGAGATTCTAATCTTCGATTGGGAACAAAGTGCCGACTATTATACATTTCTGAAAAGGTCTTAATGAGTGGAATGTAAATACAAATTGACATACAGGGTGTCCCATTTCAAAAATCCTAACTTTGGTAACTTTCTCAAAAAATGGGGACACCTAGAAAAAACTAAACACGTCACTGGATTCTGCATAAAAAAAATGTGTAAGATTCCGTTTTACCTAGTTGATAACGTATCAGATACCTGAATTACAGAGGGTGTCTGAAAATGCACACTTTTCAATTTCACTCTGTATTTCAAAAACGAAGAGGGCCATAATAAATCTGTCTGCGCTATCGTTTGTTTTACAAAAAAGTGTCACAGGTTCTCGAAAACCCCAAAACTCGAACTGCAATAATAACGGATATACCCTGCAAAAGTGTCGAAAACAGGACACCCTGTACTTAAAGTAGCCAGTAGTCATCACTTTGAGATCAGATATTTTTGTTTTAAAAAATTTTATTTTATTCTTTGATATGTTGTTTATAATTATAAAAACTATTTATTGCTGAATTTACCTAAAAAATGTTCAAATTCACCGTCGAACATACTTTAAGAATACAGCGCGTAGCCATAACTTTGAAATCAAATATTAGCATTTTTATTCTTTGTTATGTTGTTTATAATTATAAAAACTATTCATTACTAAATTTGCATAATAATTTATCCACGCCAACACTATAAAAGTTAAAGTTCGATTGGGGTAAGTGTACTTTGCAAATTTGTTTCAACAATTATTTTATAAACAAATGTTAAAATAAGAATTGTTTATGTTGATTAATTGTTGTTTTAGTAGTGTTAAACATTTAACTCAATATAGATAATATTTACATAGCGTTACAGAAAAATTCATTTTTATGAAAGGAAAGGAACATCAACTGCAGCGTCTATTTAACCAACAGAAAAACACCAAAACTGCACCAAAAACTTGACTCGGACACGTGTTTCAACAGCTAAGCTGTTATCATCAGCGATACCGATACTAAAAATAAAAACAACGGGAAGCTTATATACATTATCTGCCTATCACGCATCGTTAAACTTAATTGATTTTTAGATAAGCTTAACTAATTCCGAAAATCCTAATGGACCGTTATCATCATAATCATAAGCAAATTTCTGTTTTTAAAAATTTCTAAACTTTCATAAGTATCAAGTTCGTTTTTATTATCTATCCTCTTAATTAATTCAATGTCGCCTACTCTATGGCCATTTTCAAGCATATGAATGGCAACACTGGACCTATCTGTGCGATGATATTTGCATGAGCTACGTGCTCTTTAAACCGAGTTTTAATAGGTCTCTTGGTTTGCCCTATATATACTTGGTTACAGTCTTTACAATTAATTTTATATATTCCCGATTTATCACACATTTCTATTGGGTCTTTCGGATTGCCTAAAAGATTTTGCAAGTTGTTATTACTAGAAGTCACTGTTTGATAATTAAATTTTGAAAATATTTTTGAAGACCTTTTGTGTATGTGGGATAATTTGGTAATTTGACATATTTCTTATCTATTTTGCTATTACTAGTTCCTAACGTTGTAATGTTTCTAATGTTTAACTTATGTTTATGTTTTCTAATTATGTTTGTGACAATTGATTCTTGAAAACCATTGTATGATGCAATCTGCTTAATATTTCGCAGTTCTTTATCAAAGTTTTGTTTTGACAATGGGAAATGTAATAATCGGTGAATCAAAAAGTTGAAAGATGCAAGTTTATGTTGCATACTATGGTTGGAATGATTTGTTATAAATAGAAATGTGTGATAAATCGGGAATATATAAAATTAATTGTAAAGACTGTAACCAAGTATATATAGGGCAAACCAAGAGACCTATTAAAACTCGGTTTAAAGAGCACGTAGCTCATGTCAAATATCATCGCACAGATAGGTCCAGTGTTGCCATGCATATGCTTGAAAATTGGCAAAGAGTAAGCTACATTGAATTAATTAAGAGGGTAGATAATAAAAACGAACTTGATTCTTATGAAAGTTTAGAAATTTTTAAAAACAGAAATTTGCTTTATGAATTACGATGATAACGGTCCATTAGGATTTTCGGAATTAGATAAGCTTATCTAAAAATCAATTAAGTTTAACGATGCGTGATAAGCAGATAGTATATATATAAGCTTCCCGTTGTTTTTATTTTTAGTATCGGTATCGCTGATGATAACAGCTTAGCTGTTGAAACACGTGTCCGAGTCAAGTTTTTGGTGCAGTTTTTGGTGTTTTTCTGTTGGTTTCATTTTTATGGCTGGATTTATGGCTAACTTCACATGGATTACGGGTTCCCGGTGAGACACCCTGTATTATGATGTAAAGGATGTTAATTAAGTACTTGTACAAACTTTAAAAGATGAATTTTTGACTAATTTCAAGATAAAGAGTTATATGAACATTGGTTCGCAACGGTTTAGTTACTAAGATACTGGGCGTCCAAAAACTATTTTATTTGGTTTTTTGCTTATATTTTTGTAAAGTAACATGGCAATTTGACGAAATTCGGGATACTGGGTATATTGATGACGAGAAACTCAAATATTAACTTAGTTTTTTGTTTAACGTTGGAGGCTGCCACATACAGTGTTGTTTCTGAATTTAACTAACTATAACTTTTTTGTGTTGCATTGTATGTCATTTTTGACTACGCAGACCTATTCTCCATTCAAGTTTACATACAAAATGTACTCTCAGTATTTGTCGCTAAAAGCAACCGTTTTGGATAAAAACAGGTTTGAAGTTAAATTTGCGTTGGAATTTTTAAGTTCGATCATTTCCGAGTTTTTGAAAAATAAGCGAAAAAATACTTCTCTAACCTCCTGTGCTATGCCACACTACACATTACATATCACTATCACCTAATTAGTGTTAATTAATTAATGTTAATGCTATAAAGGAGGCGGTGTTCATTTTCAGCAATTGTTGTAAATGTTATTAACTAGATTGTCTTAGCCTTGTAAATTATCTAAGTTTGTTATCTGATAATACAATCAATAAAAGATACATTTTTCGCTTTTCATTTACATATTTCAAAAACTGGATATGATCCAACTTAAAAATTGAAACGCAGATATAACTTCAAACCAGTTTTACCCCAAACGGCTGTTTTAGCGACAAATACTAAGAGTACCTTTTGTGTGTAAAATTGAACAGAGAATAGGTCTGCCTAGTTAAAAATGACATACAATGCGACAGTTATGGTTAATTAAATGCAGGAATAACACTGTATGTAGCGCCCTCTAAGGTTAAACAAAAAATTAATTTAATATTTGAGTTTCTCGTCATCAATATAAACCCAGTATTCCGAATTTCATCAAATTGCAATGTTACTTAACAAAGCCCTGTATCTCAACCAAGCCGTTGCGGACCCATGTTTATATGAACTTTTTATCTTAAAATTAGTACTTAATTAACACACTGTATAGTAGAAATTATTTTCTGATGAAATAGTATTGCAAGCGGTAAGTAGTCTTTGTAAATTTTGTAAAGTACAAAGAAAAAACTGTAAGTAAATGTAAAGAATTTCAAGTTTGTCACAAGAATACAACACAAAACTATCACCAAACTTTATACGATTACCTTTCAAACATTAATCTTATATGGATTTTATATCCTTTAACTCACCTTTTCATTGTTCTGTTGATGTTGTTTATTTTGATGTTGGTTGGTAATTGTTTGTTGACTTTGTTGTAACATAGCTGCATATAATTCTTGGGCTAACTCTTGTTGATCATATCCTTGTCTTTTATCTTGTCGAATGTTAACCTGGTGTCCGTAACCAGAATTTTGATGTATGTAACTTCCAGTTTGATACTTCGAACTGTTTATAAGATGCTGTTGCTGTGTTGGCGGGTGATGCTGTGTAAATGATGGTACACCATTCGCTGTGTACCTGTTTGTTCCAGTGTCTTGGGCAGGACATAATGGGCCTGGAGTACTATCGTGACTGAACTTGGCCGCAAACTGATGTATAGTAGGTATTGAAGTTGGAAAATGGCCACCAAATGGAGAAAAATTCATGATGTCTTTATTCTTATAAAAATTGCTGAAAATGATGGAAAAAATGTAAATTTTATATAACATAGTTTTTTGTATAATAAAAAAATGTCAATACATTTGTTTTAAAATATGTGCATAAGAAGACAGTTTAACACTAAAACCGTTTACCATTTTCCTAATTTGTAACATTAAATAACGATAACTCGGCACTTCACAACTAAAACCCCCAAACTACCACCAACGCCATTTTACATTTACGTTTAGGGGATGAAAGTGTTGTTTAAATGAAGGCGGGAAATTTACACTTCGTTTTTTTTGTAATTTATTAAATAAATGTTACTAAAAGTTTTATTCATAATAGAATTTGGATTTTATTAATCTACTATCACATTTTATAAATTTTTATGTTAACAAAGTAGATAACTTACAATAGGCAACCCTCATTACGTAATATCATTGTTGGTAAAAATCATACTTTAAAAATAAAAAGACCGTGATTTTCCAACGTTACATACCACAATACATACTAACTAGGTAAAGGTCTCTAAAGTAACATGAAAATAATTCAAAGCGGAAATTTACACACTCACTAGCTGACATTTGATTTTATGTATCAACTGGAATATGTATTTGTCTTTGGAGGTTTATGAAAACCACGAACTAATATTTACAATTACCTACATTTTAAAGAAAATTTGAGTAAATTTGAATATTTAAAATAACGTATTACAGAATATTAATTCTAAAAAATTTGCTTTCGAAAAATTAATAATGATGAATATATTCCAAAGGTCAGAACAGAGAGAAAATGTAATATTAATTTTATGATCAATGAAATAATTAAGTTTATTTGTTTTTTAATTGATCTCTCAATGCGGCTGGGAATTTAAAATCACAAAATTACTCTCTGTAGTGGTCTTCTATACACGGTGTTCAGAAACTCTCCTGAGAAACCAAGACCGGTGATTCCTCAGATAATTTTAATAAAATTTAACCCAATTCACCTAGTCTGAAAATGCTTCCTAAGGGAGCTAGAGCTCTTTGAAGATGGCGCCTTGTAAATAGTTTTTTTAAATACCTCCAGAACGCTTCTACTTAGAAAAACAAAAATTGGTGTGCTTATTTAGCCTTTAGAGATGAATCGATTCCATCAATTGCGAATTTCTAGTACCGGTCATAGACGTCCGTTTTGGGTAGGTCAACGGTTATTTTAACGCATAACTTTTTGTCTTTAACTTTTAAGCATTTGTGACACTAGATTATTAAATTTTCAGGTATTCTAGTACTAAAAGGTACTCTTACTTTAAGTCATTAGGATACACCGTTTTCTAGAAAAATGGATTTGAAAATTTTTTGTTTTTGTCATTAAAGTTAAATTTATATTTTTGCACTAGTTGGCTCTGAACTGCCAACAAAAAGTAAAACCTACGTTTTTATTGTCAAATTGTTGTCAGTTCGCGAAGTTTATCTTTTAATTTTTACTTTACCAGGCGCCATCTTCAAAGAGCTCTAGCTCCCTTATGAAGCATTTTCGGACTAGGTGAATTGGGTTAAATTGTCTTAAAATTGGAATCTCCGGTCTTGGTTTGTCAGGAAAGTTTCTGGACACCCTGTATACAAGTAGTAAACACACAAGTATCAAAAGTTTTGAAATTATTATTTAAAAGACATAATTTATTATTTTGATTTCTAAAATGGTATGATATTTTCAATTTAAACGTAAACGAAAAATAAAAATAGGCAACCCAAATACAAAAATAAGAGGATTACCGAATTAGCAAATTGCAATGTATACCAATTCTTTGTCTCGCCGTTATTGGTTGTAATGTCAATAAGAAAAGAAAAAGTGTAGATTTGTTAAATATACGTAAGTAATAAGTCAAACTACCAATCAAAGGCAAAGTTTAATAATTAAATCAATTACAAATTAATAAAAATTAAATAAATACAAGGTAATAAAATTTGAGTAGCATTAAAATTAAAATAAATCAAAAATTTTCTCCAAGGTATTCCCCTTGGGAATGGTTCCTAAAATGGAAGTAGCGTTCCCTCTCTGGATTGTCAAGCTAATGCTTTGTTTAATATAACTGCCAGCCTGAGGAATACCAGATTGATTTATAACCATTTGTGATATGGAGGAAAAAATATTTTCTTGCGTCAACACTCCAAAAGCCAAAAGTTTCAAAAGCAAAAGTTTTATATTTGTTGCGTTTCGCAGATTGTGCTAAATTAGCAGCAGAACAGGCGAGAAGAGATAAAGAGGTTAAATATGAAGCAGCTACCGTATCGACACATGTGACATTACTACAAGGAATTAAAGTCAAACACCATCAGGACGTTTACCGTCATTACGTAATAATCCCAATGCTTCCATAATACAAGGGATTTCAGCTGAAGCCATAGCTTTAAAATATCATTAATGTTGTTGTGTCGAGAAAACCTACCATAACTTTTATTACAAGATAGACCATGATGACCAAGAGTATTTAACTTTAGAACCACAATGACAAGTATGTGTGGTTTGGAAATATTAGTTCCAATTCTTAAGGATGTGACAATTTGAAGAGTTTGTTTATCTAACAATGTTCCTAATTGAGAAGACGAGAGCGCTTTAAAGCATGCACCTGATTCTGGTTGGGCACTGGCAAGTAAAATAGCTTTATGTCGAGTGTCATATTGTGATAACAATTAAATATAGTCTTGACACATGAAGAATCCCAACTACGTTGTAAACAAGGCTTGTCAGGCAAAGGTTAGTTAGGGAACAGTGATTTCCAAACATCTAATACCTCAGCTAAATACATAATCTCAAAGTTATTTGAAAAAATTGATTCAATGAGGTTAGCAGAAGTGTGAGTAGAAGTAAGAAAAGATGAAATGGCCATATCACTGACACAACAGATTCCTAAACCACCAAATGAAACAGGTAGTGATGCATGTATCTAAGACGAAGGAGTAAATTTAATATTCAAAATGTCTATTAAGGAATTACTAATTTTATCATAAAAATTTTACAAACATCTTTGAATTTCTAGAAAGGACAACAACGCAAAAGATAATTAAGTTTGGGAATCCAAAAACAATGACGCAACAAAAAAAAAGCTATATGTGGATTATCGTTTCGAATATTATCTGATAATTTAGAAAATTTGGCTAAACATTCGGAAAACATTTGTGGAAAAGCATCTTCAGTTAAAGCAGCACAAGTCAACAAGACGAATATTAGGAATCAATGTCTCAAAAGAAGAAACAATATTTAATTGATTTAATTTGTTAAATTTATTTTATATTTTATAAAAATACAACTCGCATTTTGAAAAATTGAGCGTTAAACCTAAAGAGTTTAAATTCATCTAAAATAGTTTGTAAATCTTGCAATACACTTACTACAGAACCTCCAATTGTGCCATCATCCAAATACCAAAAATTGAGATGAAAAGAAAGTATGTTAATAATAGGATGAATTGCATGACAAAAGGGCAGGACCAGGGGCATCACCTTGCTGTACACTAACACAAGTCTGAATAAGTTTACTATTATATAAAAGATTCCAAGGTTGAGCATAACACTGCCAAATGAGAAGTTCTGGAATTTAATTAACATAAGTTAAAAAAATATCACGTTCAATTGAATTAAAAGCATTTTTATTTTAACTAAAACTTCAGCCGAATTATCTCTAGAAATAAAGCTTCTAACAGTATGTACTTCAGCTTCACAGCCATTTTTTACACCGAGACCTAATTGGATAGGTTTAAAAATACTACCTAAAATATTTGAAGTATAAGAACAACCTATTTTGGAAGCAAGTCGACGAAAAACAGAACCAACTGCAATTAACCGAATACCACCATCTTTTTTTGAAAGAACACATAAGGAGGCGCCAAAAAGAAAGCTGCGAAATCTTTGTTAACCTTACCTGAAAATAAAAAATTACAAAGATTTGTGATTTCAAATAAAAGATTTTGTCCTGCAACTCCGGAAGATTTACTTATCAGATCTTTTATATGGTGTGGACGAATTCCATCCAAACTACCAGCAGAACCAAAGAGAAAAGACATTATTCTAAACTTGACTTGATCTTTAGAAACAACAATAGTTTCATCTGATAACGGTAAATCTGTAGGTATTTGTGAAGATCGATATGATAAAGGATGCTTTAAACGAAGTTGTTCAAGCATATGGAAGTTATTCTCAGCAAAACTATCAGAAGTACTTGAGAGACGAATAGCACCACGAATGTCTCTATCTCCTATTGTGTTTTCCACTGTTTTGTAGACAGAATATTGGTTTAAAGACTTCTTGCTTTTCTTAATAAATTTTGACGATTAGTAATTGGTTATGTTATTTTTAACTTTTGCTTAACTATGCTGTTTTGTTTTTGGTGGTACAGAGAGAACTTTATATGAGAAAAATCAAAGTTCTTCCCATGCTTAAGGATACACAAGAATCAATTATTAGATGTTAATTTAGTAGCAACTTGGATACGTGCACCACGAGGAATTCTCTTGAGAATCAAAAATTTGAATTGAATTCAAATCACTTAGTCTTGATTCAAAATCTTTTTGACAAATATGACAATTTTGAAAAAATCTAATCTATTTCCAAAACTTCTGTCAAAAATTGACAAATTTTCCGAATAAATGAGAGCACGAAATGTTTGAAGATCCAGATTCAAGAATATCTTGTAATGGCACATGAAAATTACGAAGAGCTTCTGAGACATCTTTTTTAAAACTTAGTTTATTAGGTATAGAAGAAGAGCAATCACTTTTTGACATTGACAGTTTTTATTATTTTTTTTACCAATGTAAGTTTAATTTAGTTATTATAATTTTTTTAGAACTTTTATTTTTATTATTTGTCTTTACTTGCAAATAATTAAGAATAGTAATTGATATTAAATAACTCACATTATTCGACGTCCTCTTCCAATTGATGGTACAAATTAATAATTGAGTGTGTTTCAAGATCAACAGACAAACAACAATAATAAATTTAAAGACCCAATAGTCAACTACAAAATAAATAATGTGTAAAAGCAAACTGGACAAGAAGATAAAGGAAAAAAGATAGGAGAAGGTGGGCCACGTCGAGACACTTTTTAGTTTTGTTTGTGTAGCAGCTATAATTTGATGAATTTCAAAAATCCAGTTACAAACCATAATCAAGCAATTCAGTTCAAATACAATCAGTGTAGTTTAATATTTTTATTTTTTTTTCAAATTAAGATCTTGTTTCAAGTCTATGGGCCCCCTTGAGACTTGCTAAGAGCTACCTTAAGACAGAGTAGAAATACAATCAAGTACATTTATAATTAAAAAAAACAATACTTCAGACAAATTAAATGTGGTTCCTTAATATAACATTCAACGAATTTCAACTCTCCAACTAAAGAAATATCTTCGACCACGGGATATATGAAAGAGTTTTTGATTTTTGTACTGTGAAGCAAAAATTTTACCTCGAATTCAGTCCCTTAAATGTTAATAATCTTACCTGCATAAAACACAGCTTTTTTTTCTTTAAATTTAATCAACACGTAAGAGTTTATTTCAGGCTCATCCTGATATTTTTCGAAGTCAAATTCGGTAAACGACCCTGCATCTGAATAATCAGAAACAAATGATTCCCTGTCGCTATCATCTGAAGCTGATGATTGCAATTTTCGCTGAAATTAATTTTCTTTTTGTTCCTTAAGTTCGTTTAAGTGATGCTTTTCGCTTCTTCTAAGTTTCTTTTTGCTTCAGTTCCAACTTTTCTGGCGTGTCAGTAGCAATTTTGCTTGTACCTTTTTTTCTTGCCTTTTCCGGCTTTTTCGGGTATTTTCGAAACGGATCGAAATTTTTGAGGCTAGTTAACGACATCTCAATCGGATTAAAAATCTGTACAACATTGCCCATTTAATAGAATCTTTATTTTTATTAATAACAAAGATACCCATACAACACTACTCAGATTAAGACACACTATACGATATGTTGAAAGTGAAGTCAACTTTGTTATTATTGGAGATACGAAATTAAGGTTAAATTAGCAAATATGAAGTTTTCTCACGATTGCATTGGTCTAATCAGGAAAACAATTGCACATCAGGCTGTCAATATACTCGACAAGATGACATTTTTGTTTAGTAGAACACACTGTATGTTTTTATATATTCAATTCACTGAATAATAAAATAAATATATATATCTCAAATGTTTAAATTTGTGCCCTTCTTTCTTTAGACATTTTTGATTTAATAAGGTCACACATCAAACATTGATAATGAACCGCGCCTAGGGAGTATGGAGATTATAAATTTATTCTCGTGACTCTAATAATAGAAACCGATTTTTTCAATTAAACTGTCCATTGTTAGAAAAAATGGCTTTGTCACTCCACAAAATTGAGCTCAGAGTATTTGAATTTTCTCTGAAAGCATTAACCACCCATTCGCAAAATTGCACACGCCTTTCGCTATCAAGGATATTTGAGAAAGTCTGTATTTATAGAGTACACATTTATTTTTACCCAAAATATAATACTGAAACGTCACCAACACACTCTCTTATGGAATTGTTGAGAAAAACTTGGAAATATGCGATAACTTTTTTAACCGCAGCTTTGACAACAACTTAATTATTTGATCAAAACATTCAATACAGCATCAAAAAGTATCTCCTACTGGGCCAATTTGTTCCAGAGACCCAACTCTCTGCAATGTTTAAGAGCGTTAAGAATTTTATCTGCAATAATTATATAACTTTTCAGCATATCGCATTATTCTAAGTGGGAAAAAAACATCTTGAATGATTTTTGTTTTTCTAATTTTATCTTATAATGAAATGCTCAAATTAGGCAAATTACGACACATAGTTCGTACTTGGTGTTAATCATTCAAAATATGTAAAAATATGAAGGCTGTAACTTTGTTGAGTATCTTCATAATTTGATGGGTATTTGTATTTATGATTTGATTAGTGCAACCTTGTGAGAAAAAATTCTTCATATTTGATAATTTAATCAACTTTGTACCATGAATAATAGCAAAGGTGTATTGTATAATTTTTGTTTTATTTGCCCATTTGAATTTAGTTCGAATCTAGTTGCAGGTGAAGTTCCGTCAATGTAATAAACGTAAATATCAACCACTCTTATGGAGAAGTCCCTGTTTATTACACGTCATTAAAGTTAACATTTCCAATCCAATATCATCCGACAGTATCAAGACTGAAGCATAGTTTATTTAAGATTATTATCTTCCGGGTTGAGCCGTGTTCGTCCTTCCTTCCTTCGTTCTCTGCTTGACGTTTCGCTAACCATGCTGTTAGCTTCTTCAGAAGTTACTCTAAAGACTGATGTTGTTGTCTTCTGCTCCTCGTTATATACCTATGTTCCGCTACGGTTGGTTGATGTCGATCAGTGACCGGTGGTTGGTTTTCGATGGTTGGTTGATCTTCTGTTTGGTGTTGACTAATTTTGTGGTGACATTTGTTTTCTTTGTTTTTGTGAAGAGTTAGTTTCCACGTGTTGCTTAATCGGTAACCATCTTCTCGATTGAAGTTATTTTTATTTTTCATAATTTCTAAGGATTCTCTGATTATCCTTGGATAGTAGTTGTTAGTCCTTGATAGAACTTTAGCTTCCTCGAAGTTGATGATGTGTTTTCCTTTTTCTTGTAGATGTTCTGCGATTGCTGATTTATCTACCGCTCTGGACTTGGCGTCTCGGTGAAGTTCTTTTAATCTACATTTTATGTTGCGTTCGGTTTGGCCAATGTAGACCTTGCCACATGAACAGTCAATTTGGTAGACCCCTTTTGTTGAGAGTTTCGGCAGGTTATCTTTATTAGAAGGTAGTAGTTGGTGGATTTTTCTAACCGTTCCAAACCTGACACTGATATTCTTCTTCTCCAATGATTTTCTTAATTTGTCAGTTACTCCAGCAATGAATGGCAAACGAGCGTAGGTAGTGACCTGTTCCTTCTCTTTTTCGGATTTTCTGCGATAGGCGGTTCTTACTTCTTTTCTGGTTCTTCTGCCTTGTGAACCTCGTCAGGAATCTTGTTAACTCTATGCAATAAAGTTTTGATTAGAGACCGCTTCTGCTGTGGATGATGGTGTGATGTGGCATGGAGGTATCGATCGGTGTGTGTCTTTTTACGATATACACTATGAGCCTACTTGTTGTTATCCCCTCGTTTAACTAGAACATCCAGGAAGGGAAGCTCCTTATTCTCTGCTGTTTCCATGGTAAACTTGATCTTTTCGTGCTGAGTGTTGAGGTGGTTAAAAAATACAGTAAGTGCTTCTTTCCCATGAGGCCATATGACAAAGATATCGTCCACGTATCTGAACCAGCGTTTCGGTTTCTTTTCACTGGATTGAATGGCTTCTTGCTCGAATGCTTCCATAAAGATATTCGCAATAACCGGTGATAATGGTGATCCCATGGCTGCACCTGATTTTTGTTCGTAGAAATCTCCGTTCCATAGAAAGTAAGTTGTATTCAGACAGATTCTTGCTAGCTCTGGTATGTCTTCTCTAACCCATGGGTTGTGCACAGTTGTTTTATGATGTTATGTGTATCGTCGACTGGTACGTTAGTGAATAGCGATTCTACATCAAAACTAACTAGTATATCGTCATTGGTTACTTCCAGAATCATCAGTAATTCGACGAAGTGTTCGGAGTTCTTAACAAAAGATTCAGTTCTTCCCACGTACGGTTGTAGAAATTTAGCCACGTAACGGGCCAGTTCATAAGTTGAAGATCCACATGTGCTGACAATTGGCCTTAGGGGGTTACCAAATTTGTGAATTTTTGGTAATCCGTATAGTCTAGGTGGCCTGGTCTCGGAAGGTAGCAGTTGACGATGTTGATCGACTGGCGGAAAACACGTGCAGTTTGACGACAAATAATGTAAACGCATCATCGGCGACAAATACAAAATTCAAATTATGAATTGTTTTTTCATTGTCTGGCAAATTCAATGTTTTTGTTAGTAGCGAATCATGAAAATCAGTGCTCTCGAAAACACCCCAATCAGATAATCTACCATTGCAGCCTAGAGGTAGATAAACTCGTAATTAGCATTAACAAGTCATATTAAGATAATACTAAAATATTCCTTATAATTAAAAAAATAAAATCCACTTCCTTTGGGTTTTACAACACGAATGTCTTTTCCATCCAATGCACCCCCGCAATTAGGAAAATTTCATCGGTTCTGAAAATCACGAGCTATTTCTTGCCATTCGTTGAAGTTTTTGGGAAACTGCGACAAAACTGAATGTGATATATAAAAACGATTCAATTTAAGATAATATACAGGGTGTTCCACGTTGACAACCCATTAGAATATTTTAAGGACTACTTAGATTAAAATTTTAAAAATTTAGTCAATTGTGTATTATTTTTATATTGTGCAATTATGTGTATTTAGGTACCTTTGTCGTTTTTAGTACAGTTAGATACTGATAATGATTCAGAAACCACAATTCCCTTCTCGCCATCTACATCATCAACATCAAGTACAGGGTGACTCAGTTTAGTGTTCCCTGGGGGGATTTCGGCCACTTCCCGACATTTTCCAGGAAAAGTAACTAAAGGGTGTCGAGCTCGAATTTTGAAAATATTTGAATGCCACAAACCGCATCCCGCTATATCTGCAGATAAAAAAGATACAGGGCGTTTTTTACATTTGGTCCAAAACAAAAACTGCTCATAACTTTTTTATTTATAAAAATTTTTGAAATCTGATTGAGCATTATACATGCACTTTTTAAATACAAAACCAGTGGGGTAGTCAGAAATGTTCTTAAAATAATTTTTATTGTTTATTTATTGAATTTAATTTTTTAATTTTTTTATATGGGAGCTATATGTAATTTGTGTGTCATTAGATTTCTTATTTTGTGTAGATTAAAAAAATGTAGTATATGTTATGGTTTTGTTTGAAAAAATTAGTAAAAACAATTTTTAAAAATAAAATGTTTAAGGTGCAGGGGTTGAGTTTATAGAACAAAAATATATATTATGGTAGTATTAAAATTAGAATTAAAAAGAAAATAAAAATATATAATACATTCTGCATTCAAAAAATTTTTTTATAAAAATTGTTTTCAATGAACTTTTTCAAACAAAACCATGACTAAGTATGCTACATTTTTTAATCTACGAAAAATAAGAAATCTAATGACAAACAAATTAAATAT